>JAAGWP010000409.1:0-56914 GCA_013266165.1 Fusarium graminum
TCCGTTTAGAGCAAAGCAAATCGTTCTCACTGTCCTACATATTATATCTCAGCTGTCTCAAGATCTTTGCTGTCTTAGCTCTTCCAAGACTTTTGCTTCATTGTTCTTGTTGACGCCTTCATCATGGGCCGCACGCCGGCCTACATATTTGTCGTCAGGTACGTTGTCAGCTATTACTCCCAGACCCCTGTCGTCATGATCATGATGCGTCGTCGCAATCGCATCGCGTAGCCCGGCGCGACGTCTGCGAATATCCGGGCAACAGAACAAACGTCCATTTGATGCAAGAGCAACGGCAATACTAATTCCACTTTAGGCACGGCAATCGTCTCGACGCCGCTGACAAAAAATGGCATCTTTCGTCTCCTACGCCTTACGATCCCCCTCTGACCTACGGTGGCTGGCTCCAAGCCAGAGCTGTTGGTAACCAGATCTCCAGCATTCTCGAACAAGCTAAAGACGAGTACGAGTCGAGCTCAAAAACCACGAAAAAGCGTAGACGATTCAAGGTTGTCATCCACAGTTCGCCATTCCTACGATGCGCTCAAACTTCGATTGGAATCAGCTCCGGCCTTGCCCAGACCCCCCAAGAATCACCTTACCGTCCAAACGACATCTTTATTTCTGCGACGGGTCCGCCTAGAAACTTCTTATCCACAGTTCTACGACTGGATTCCTTCCTTGGAGAATGGCTATCGCCCGAATACTTTGAGCAGATTACACCCCCACCTGGTTCGGCTCTCATGCTTGGAAGCGCAAAAGCTGAGTTGCTACGGCGTGAAGACTACAGCGCGCTGACATCTGCTCCTGCTCCCACTCCTATGCCCCATCGAGGCTCTACTGCTTCTTTATGGAACGGGTCCCCTGCTGCCAGCCCCTCTCTGGGACCTGTGAGGTCAGTGTCTGCAGCGGAAGGCGCTCCAGGCTCAGCGATGGCTGCAGCTGTAACAGGACAGCTTGCCAATCAGTTGGAAAAGAAGGGCTACAAAATACCAAAGCCTAACTACGCCATCTCGAGCTCCGGAAAGATCCCTGACGGATTTGTGGCCCATGCGCGCGATGAGTGCGTGGTAGTGGATTATCAATGGGATTCAATGAGGGCCCCGCTAGATTTTGGGGATGGCGGCCAGCTTGGAGAAGACTGGACAGACATGCACAAGAGGTTCCGACGAGGACTGAAAAAGATGGTGGACTGGTACGCCACAACTGATGCGCCTGAGCAAATGGTGACGCAGGCCGCTGGGACATCACAGCACGGTTCTGACGACGAATCATCACTCTCCGAAGACGTGGATGTCGAGACTGTTGTTATCCTTGTTTCTCATGGAGCCGGCTGTAATGCTTTGATCGGTGCAATTACTCACCAGCCTGTGCTCATGGATGTTGGAATTGCTTCCATTACCATGGCAGTACGAAAACAAGATGCCGATTACAACACCCTTCTGGCTACTTCAGCAGTCGAAACACCAAACGCTGAGCCCCATGTGTCACCCCATCAAATGTATGATATTCGCATGTCTGCAAGTACCGAACACTTGCGCTCAACGACTTCGACCCCGGTCTCAGCCCGTTCGACCTCAGCTGATGGGTTTGCTGCTATTCGCGGGCGCAATCCCAGCATTAGCGGTGATGATGAAGTCCTTGGCCCGCTTATGGGCTCCTTTGTCTATTCAGATCCCAAAATTCCAATGGGCAGCCGTAGCAATTCTGCCAGTGCAGCTCTGGGATCATCGATACGGCGAACTTCGGTCTCTCAACGACCCCTCAACCGAGGACCACTCCTTGCCACAGCAACGAGCGAAACAACCCCGAAGACCAACCCGACAAGCACCAGCAAACCGTCATTTGGCTTATGGACACCTGGTCCCTCATCTCTTAGGCTGATGGACGACGGTAGCGACGATGCTTCCGACAAGGAAGATTTTGATAATGTACTACCCAACTTTGGCCGCTTCAAAAACGATCAGGAGAACAAGAAAGACGAAATACCGACTCCAGTCACCGCGTCCACCTCGTATGGTTCGACCCAATCATCTTCATTCGCTCGCTTCGAGCTCAACTCAAACAGCTCGTTATCTATGAGCCTGCCACCAGCAGCCCTTTCTTCACTGAGCACATTTTCATTCCCATCCAGCGGAGAGACCACCCCAAAGGCCATGCCAAGAGGCCCCATCTTGTCAGCCCCTATCCGAATCAAGACCGACGTTATACACGAATTCGATAACCCTGTCGAAGAGCTCGAGATTGGGCAACTTGGAGACGGTCTCGGCGGACTTTGGGGTCTTCCTCGACCTCCTGGAGAGGCCGAGCGATTGCGTGATATGAGTCTTTCTAAACGACGTTGGACGACGACTGAGCGTGTCTAGTGCCATGCTCCAATATCTTATGATACCCTCTATATCTACCCTTTGACAGGATGACACTGGAATATTTGCGCGTTCCGGATATCAGGGCGAATATTCTACCTATGTTCTCGCTTTACACTATTTAACCGCGCGCTGCCCTCTCTTAGGCTACTATTATTATCTACTGGACGACAGACAGACCTGTCTTTTTACTCATAGCATCGGCGAATAAGGCGGGAAACCATCCACTCATGAAAAAAAGGGAAGAGCAATTGGCGTGTCGGATGTACTGGCTATGGGATTGATACCCGGGCCCAGGATGCCATAACATCCTTCGCCGATTTGCTTCTGTTTCTTGAATTTTGGCGCATAATTTGTATTTCAGGGCGTAAACAGTAGCTATATATTTTGGTACGTCGAGTGAATGGCACGAGGTACTGGGTTTTTGAAGTACCAACGGTCTGACGAAGACCAAAGATTGCTCAGGAAATAAATGAACATCTCAACTGCATTCTATCAAGCACTTGTTTGTAATCGATGAATAAAATGGTCTAGCAAAATGAGAACGATGTCATAAGTTTTCTTAATTTCCACCAATAACAGCGACAGAGAGTCGATACCACGATCTACCTAATCATAATATATTTCCCAAAAACAAAGGGTATGCTCAAGCGCTCAGTATTGCTTCAAATGTGCACCCACTAAACTCATGGATGGAAAATACAAGTTGTATCATGCCCAGCAACCAACGCCGCCCACCCGCTGTGATCTCGTTCAGCCGTCAATAATTTGTACCGAAATTCCTAAAATTCTCAAAAACAGCTTTTCCAATGTATGACTGTGATGCCTTATTATCCTCGCTTTGCTCCTTTCTCATTTGATCAACCAAAGGCCTTGTTCATGGCTTGGTGAGCCAGCTCAACGCCCAGGAATGTAGCAGCGTTAGCGGGTACGGCACGAGCAAGAGCAGGGCCGAAACCAGGGAAGAAAGCCTTGACGCCGCCCTTACCGTACAGTTCGCGGACGATGCTGCCAACAGAGACATTACCCTCTGAGGTCTGGAGACGGGACTTGACTGTGTCGATGGGGAAGACGGGGATCCACATGGCGACTCCAGCAGCGGCTCCGGCACATGTGATAGCTGTGAGGCTGAGTTGACCGCTGGGCTTTCCAGTAAGAGGATCGACAGGTGTCATCTTGCGCTTGATGTACTCGTAGGCGGCGAAGTAGGCAGCGGAACCGGGACCATCACGGGCGAGAGTAGCAGCGCTGCCGCGAAAGACACTGCGGATTCCACCCTCCTTGTACAGCTGACGAACAACATCAACACCACCGTTGTACTTGGGCTTCTCGCCCGGCGCGAGCTGTTTCTGGCCCTGGACTTGAAGAATGACCTTGATGCGCTCGAAGGGGGCGGTGATGGCAGTCATGGGAATGGCGGAGATGAAGCCGGCGGTTGAGATCTGGGCAATTGTGAGGCCCTCAGCGGGGACTTCGCTAGCACCACGGACGATTTGCTTGCCGAGGTCGTAACCCCAGAAAGAGACAGCGACTGTCGCAGGGTTAGCTCACTGCGAAGAGGGACATGAGAAAAAAAACGTACACATGGGAGTCACGCCGACGAGAGGAGCGCTCACGCCAGCATAGAGACCTCGTCTCAAACCATCGCGAGCAATACTCTTGCGCACGACATCGACAGCGGAGGAGTAAACGCCTCGCTCGGCGGTTTGAAGGCGGACCTTGACAAGATCAAAAGGATGGCCTACGACAACAGCGCAGAGACCACCGAAACCACCAGCCGCAAAGGCGCGAAGCTGCTGACCGAGGCCTGAGGATGCGCCGGCGCTTTTCTCGTCCTTTGGCTCAGGAGCGGGCGCAATGTTCTTGAGCTTGTCGGTGACGCCGCTCTCAATGGCGGAGTCTGGAGTGTCGGCGGATGACATTGTGAGTGATTAAGGAAGGGGAGAAGAGCTAAGGAGGAGGAGGAGGAGGAGGAGGAAGGGAGGAATAAGCGAGGAGAAGTAGAGGACAAGGCTCTGACTGAATGAGCGAGTGAGTGAATGAATATTAATGAACCTCGGAATATGGAAAGTGGGATGTGGAGGAGACTGTGGGGTGCTCTCGGCCGAGGGGAGGGGTAGGAGTAACCAGCTTCTATAGCTCTACCTAGTTTATTGTTCAATAAAATAGTGACAATATGTAATTATAGTGGGAAGAAAGGATGAGAAAAAAAGATAGAAGATATGGAAGATATGTTATAGCAAGACATGAATGATAAGTCACTGGGCTTCTTTTATGTGCTTCTATTCGATCACCATAAACTTCACTGAGACGCTTCCTCCCGCGAGCTATCCATCCACGTCTGGGCTTTATTTACGTTATTTACCAAGGTATTCACAGTTGTTGAGCCCAGTAAACGAATATCTCAAGTCCAATCATGTTCTGTAAAGTTTCAATTCACTTCTCCAATTCTTCGCCTCGGTCTTCCGGGACAATGATGCCGAAAAAGGGAACGGAATTTACCTACAACCGACCCCCGGTCCCCGGCTTTTCACTCTCTCCTGTTGCCTCGGCTTCGGCCCGCGGGGTGCATCATGAGTGTCATCTTCCCCACATGCAATAGAACTGATGTCGTGGGGTTCAAAGCGTGAAAGATGGTGTGGTTGATCTCCCGGGCGCAGACTAAAGTGAAGGAATGTCAGTGCACTTCAGTACAGTATCTGAGTTGCAGTTAAAGTGTAACTTTCCACAGCAGCTCGGGCAGACGGAATTGCGTCGGGTTTAGGGGCTTGCAGATTCAGGGCTCAGTGAGGTCATACACGAGATCTTGTTTAGATCTAATCGTGCTAAGCTCTCTTTGCTGGAGAAGAGCCCCACAATCTCCATCCATCACAGACCTCATTATCACATGCAAAAAGACTCAGTATATTGGCTGGCTTGCACCGCGATTGAACTAGACACATTCTCATCACGAGCAATAGACCAAGGGCCAAGTGACGATGCTCTGTCAGAAAACATCCATTAGGTCCTTGCTTGCTACTGGGCATACACCCTCCTCTTTCTACTCTACAGCCCACGTCTCCATGCCAAGTGTCATCGGAAGAATAATACAGTAATAATACATGTGATCCTCAGATACCCCATCATCTCTTGGCCGGCTTTGCTGCTTACCAGGAACCTCAACCCAAACAAACATCAAGACCCTCCGCCTAGCAATGTTGTTGAGGCTGTGAGTTGATCTCTAAAACCCACAACTATCTAAAGATATACCACATCATGTATCTGCACCTGATAATCGACAGGCCTTGTTGGACACATGCAAGCCGTGCGTGTCGTCTTACCGCAGTGCCTCTTGTTGCTGTACTTCCTCTCTAAAGACCTCTTAGATACTTCTTCTATACCAACTCTAAAACCCTTCCTCTTAGGCTGTAGGAACAAACTTTTCTTCTAAAACGCCTTTGCTGATGCCAACGTCGGTGTCGCTGGTGGAGCTGGGACCGCTCTTCTGCTGCACCAACAATTATTATCACCTTCTCGTTCAACTTGTACTACAACATCCGCCCCTTCTCTCAAGAGATATTCGCGCACTCGATCTCGAACATCTTCCAACGGAGCTCCCCGGGCTGCCATAACATGAACAACACCCAGCAGTTTTCCGCCGGTCGGGCTAGCGCTGTGATCGTCCCGCCAAAATTTAGGTGAAGAGTAGCCTACTACTCCTCTTTGATTCAAGATACCACCTAGACTGTTTCGCAGGTTGTACTCAGTATCTTCAGGAATGCTGAGCAAGAGCCGTTTCGCAGATGAATAAACGAGTGGCTTCGATGAGAGAAAGATCAGAATAGCGATAAAGCACGACGCCAGCGGATCCCATCCAGCCCAGCCCCAGAAGCTCGTCAATATCGTCGAAACAATGACTGATACACTGCCCAAGGTGTCCGCAAGGATATGCAAGTAAATGCCATGCATGTTTTCGTTGTCATGTCCGTGACAGCCGCCACCACCATGCGAGTGGTCGTGGCCGTTGCCATCGCCGTGAGAATGCCCATGACTGTGGTCGTGTCCATGGTCGTGTCCATGGTGATGGTGGCCGAATGCCATCATTCCAACCAAATTGACAAGCAGGCCCAAAGTACTGACAATGAAAAGCTCGCCCAATCGTTTTGTCTCAGTTCCCTGCCACAATCGTTCAAACGCCTCAAAGGCAATTTCCACACTGAGCAACCTATACACACCAGTTAACCTTATACCCGCAGATGTTCCGAAAGTTACTTACATCAACAAAATGCCGTTAGCGAACCCACTCAATGTCTCAATCTTGCCGAAGCCATATGGAAACCGCTGGCTTCGAGGCCATTTGCTTAAAACGGCAGCTAAAAGGCCCACCATGAGCGCCACACAATCAAAGAACATATGAATACTGTCGCTCAGTAAACCAAGGGAATCCGTAACATAGCCGTAAAATGCCTGAACAGCCATGAATGAAAAGTTAAGCCTAGATGAATATCCAAATTAGCCAGCATTCCAGACCCGAGAGTAAACCTTTACGTACGCCATAAAATAGAAAATGCGTCTCGAGTCCTTCTCGATTAGGATTGCGTTCAAAATGGGAAGGTTTGCTGTATATGGCAATATCATTCTAGTAAACAAAGATCTTTTGGCACTCTTGTCATCGTGCGAATGTGAATGGCCATGATCATGGCCGTGGGAATGATCGTGTGTATGTGTGTGAGAATGGTCATGCGAGTGTGAATGACCATGTGAATGGTCGTGGTGATGGTCATGATGGTCGTGAGGATAGTCGGGAGGGGAGTAGCTCATGTTGGCAGACTCGGGACCTGGTGTAATAATACTCTTGCCGCCTGGTGTTCTCTCTTCTGTCCAACCTTCGAGCGTGTTTAGTGGTGCTGGGGGGAGCTTCTCGCGGGCCATTGATACACTTGTGTTGGACATGCGGGAGCGTCTGTGTCCATGTTTGTGGACACTGGGGTGGTGTGAGTGTGCGGAGTAGTTCCGGTTTCCATGCTCGTGGTCGTGGCTAGTTTCGTGGCTATGGTCCTCGTCAGGTACGGATGCGAGGCTCCCGTTGGAGTAAGTCGATTGGCGTTTAATGCTATTGAGCGACGATTGAGGTTGACTTCGTGTGTGGGAATGCATATGGCTCTGGTGCGCATGTGGTAAAGAAGATGTTGGAAGGGCGTAGGAGGCCATTTTGAGTGTATGTTCGATGGGCGCTCAAGCCAAATTCGGTCTTGTTCCAAGTTGAAAAGAGAGACTCGACGAAGGCGGTGATGGGGGTATCGGCGCAGATAGTTGCGACTTGAGTGGGAGTCCTTACGCCTCCACAAGGGCCAATCGCAACGTCATCAGTCGATTGAGAAATTGCTATTGTGAAACGGTTGCGTCGCAAACGGCTCTACCGTGTCGGCTGTGAATTGTAGAAGAACAAGAGGAAAACAGATCGTGGGACGTCACGGATTCTTTTCAGCGGCGGACGCGGGAGGCGTGAAAGAGCCGTGGTTTGTGGCGGACTAGAGATAGGAGACTCCAGCACGTGGAGCTGAAAGTAACAACCCGAATGAGCAGCGATCGACGGGGCCAACAGAGAGTCGAGTTGAGTTGAGTCCTAAGCTAAAGATGGATAAAACTCAGGGCGAAAAAGAAGTTCCTGACTCGAGTTGATTACAGGTTTGAGTTTGGATTTAGTGAGAGTTTCGACCAGAGTCGGTGAATAAGTCAAGTCACTGATTGATAGCATCCATCTTGACTTTGGAGTCACTTGGCACTTGGTCCAGGTTTGCTCCAGGCTCCTTCCTAATCATCTGATAATGGATCATGGATTGGTCCTCATGGTCCGTAGCTTGGTCGGGGGTTACTGGGGAGAGGTCAACTTTGACTGGCTGGGCGCTGGATTAGTTGGTCTGCCCCCTGCATGCGGTCTGGTTGTCCGCTAGAAGTTAGTGCCCACAATGCTCTAGCGCGGTCTTGTCGGGCCTGGCGCCATGACACCCCGCAGCAGCGTTGCACGTTGACCCCTGAGCTTCATCTCAATGTGTGATGTGATAATCTCCTGCATCTTCGTTTTACTTGGCTTTGCATGACCAAGGGACGTAAGCTGTGACGTTTGTGATAAGATGGGGATGGGATGTCGTTACTTGTCTAGATGCTTGCATTTCCCCTGCAGGACAAAAAGTCAATACTAAAGCTTAAACAAAGTATTCCCCTGATCGTAACTTTGTGCATGGAATGACTGGAAAGATTGCGAATGGTTTTCACTCTCTGAACCACTTACCCCATTAACCTCTTACGTTTGATCATCTTCTGGGGTCAGATTTTATGATCCAGATCATCTCTAATTGTTATTGGTTCACCTTTTGTTCCTGCCATTAACTGACAAGAGTGATCAAGGTAAGAAGGACCCGGCTGGACGCAAGTGTACCCAGGTAGGTATCTGTGCGCGCCTGTGGACCTTCAATTCCGGTCCAATCTGTAACTACAAGGTGGCCTTGGCCAACAAAGCAAACCACCAAACACCAACACCATCATAACCCGGCCACTTGCCGAGTACGGAGCACCACCAAAAGTATTAGTCTCGACGTCATGTTATGATCGCCGAATCTGTCTCTCATCATGTCAGCCGCTTTTGTCGTCTCTGTTATTGCCGGCGGCGTCACCTGTATCGCTCTAGTATGGCTGATACGTGGTCTCGCCGACTTCATCCCTACTCGTTATCAACCAGCTGAGAAGCCTCAAGATGATCACATTCAGGTTCTTGTCGTCGGCGATGTCGGTCGCAGTCCTCGCATGCAATATCATGCGTTGAGTGTGGCCAAACACGGTCGAAATGTTGATATCGTGGGTTACAAAGGTCACTCACTACTTCGTCTCCTCGTTTTTGTTCAAAGTCTAATACGAAATAGAAACTGCAAGGCATCCTGATCTCATTGGGAACCCTCGGGTCACTATGTATGCGCTTCCCCTACAGCCAGAAGTGCTGCAATGGGGAACTCTACCCTTCTTTCTCAATTTACCTCTCAAAGTCCTTTGGCAATTCTGGGGTTTGTTCCATACTCTCATGTACGATGCCCCTGCTGCTAAATGGATCATCATTCAGGTGAGTAGATGTATGCCACTACAGTATTTGAGCTTCAAAATAACTAAGACGCACCAAGAATCCTCCTTCGATTCCTACATTTCATGTTGCCCTTATGGTCTCCCTTATCCGAGGCAGTAAGCTTGTAGTTGACTGGCACAATTATGGCTACACCATCCTTGCACAGAACAAATGGTATTATAAACCACTAGTCCCTATGTATCGTTGGTATGAGACTGGCTTTGGGCGTTATCTGGGAGATGTCAACCTTGCCGTCACTGATGCCATGGCTCGGCAGCTAAAGGTGAAGCCCTTCAACGTGAAGCGTGCCGTCTACACGCTACACGACCGGCCTGCACAGGTTTTTCAGCCCATCCTCTCGCATTCAGAGCGCTTAGCGTTCTTATCTCGACTTTCTGAAACCAAAGATATTGCTAAAGATATCGTCGACGGTGCAGTTCGTCTCATCGTGAGCAGCACTTCGTGGACGCCAGACGAGGATTTCGGTCTACTTCTCGACGCTCTCGTATCCTATGCCAGTGCTGCAGAAACCTCGCCTATTATTGCCATCATTACCGGAAAAGGACCACAAAAGCAACACTATCTCGAACGAATTCAGACACTCCAAGAGGAAGGCAAACTCCCTGGTATTCGCGTCATAACAGCTTGGCTTTCCACCAGGGATTACGCCTCACTGCTTGCTTCAGCAGACCTTGGTATCTCGCTGCACAAGTCTAGTTCAGGTGTTGACCTTCCCATGAAAGTGGTAGACATGTTCGGTGCGGGTCTTCCTGTTGCAGCTTACGCAGCTTTTGAAAGCTTCGGCGAACTCGTTAAGGAGGGGCAGAACGGTTGTGGTTTCGAAACTTCATCCGAGTTGGCGGACATTCTTATGAGACTGTTGGGCTTTTCTGGGCAAGCAGAGCTGGCTCGTTTGAAGGAGGGGGCTGTTAGTGAAGGCGCCCTAAGATGGGATCAGGAATGGGATCGTGTAGTTGGAAGAGTTATTGGACTTGTAGGTGAAGACAGCACTTAGATATTGCCAGCAACAAAAGAAGCCAAAACTCAAGTACCGATCAAGGTGAGACTATAGAACAAGAAAACGACTGATTCGGGACGACAAAACATGATGACAGCTCCATGACGTCGCTTAGAACGCTGATGATCGTCGCCATGGCCTTTCTCACTACCCAACGCCAGTCTGATTATGTTCTCATGCTCATGATATTGCATATATCACTATATATACAACGGCCTCACCTTTAGTCTTCTCCCAAGCTCTCTCTCACGCACTTCCTGCAACGTCTCCGGAAGTCTTTGTGCTTGCCTTCCCTTTCCTCGCGCAGCATCCGCGCAGCCTCCACGTTGGCGGGACTCTCGTCATTGGGGCTATGGAATAGACTGATGGTGCTGAGCAAGATTGTCTCAGGCGTCTGGACAGGACTCCAGCGTTCGGAGGCAGCTTCGTAGCCATACTCGTCTTCCTCGGGAGGGTGAAGGATGGAGATGCAGAGCTTGCCATTCTCGTATATGTTCGGGTGAAATGGAATAGGATCCTGGAAAGTAAGAGAGGGAGGCATGTGAGGATAGCTTGGCGGGAAGGATAAACGGGCTCGAAAGTTGCCTCCTGGATGTGGAGGTCAGCGTCATTATCGAAGGTCATGAGGTGGCTGTTGGGGCCTCACCGCCGTAGTATTTGCAGTCGTCGCTGATCATGAGCATGACTTCCCACTCGAAGATGTTGTTATCGTTGACGAGGCCGCATGAGATGCCAGGAATGTCTTTACCAGCCTGCATCTCTTTGAGCTGTCGCTTCAACAGCGAAGCCGCCGGTGCAGAGCTTGCAGCCATAGTGTGTTGCGGGGAGATGGTAGATCTGGTCGCGGACTTGCAAAGAGACTCTCGAGAACAAGATGAGGGACGGCTGGAATATATATGCAAGCTTAATCTGTAAAGGTGGGATCCAAATGGGTTGCTCTGTTGGTAGATGGACTCGGATGGTGGGGGGACTTGCGTCGTACTTAAGAAGCGGCCCCGCCTCTGCAGCTCATGCCGTTTACGTGATTCAATCATTAATGAAGCCGTTCGAGAGCCTATTCACATGGAAGGCATTCTATACCATAATTCCTGTTTGTTACAAACTTAGTTGAATGATATTTAGATTCTTGCTATTCTTCCTCCTACTCTTTTTGTCACTTGTATCTTGCCCTATCTGCCAAAATGGAAGTTGACCGACGTTTGCCATATTCAATTTATAATATCTAGATAGATAGGTCTGACACAGACAGGACTATGACTTTTAAGCAAAGACCATGTAGAACACGGGGTATCATTAAACAACTCAAACATCCATTACTTTTGCGGGCCTCCGAATCCAGTAAATCCCATCGATGCCATCATATCATCCTCGTCATGCTCACCCTCGATTCGCACGTCCTCTCCATACTCAGTCTTCACCTTGACCGCCTCCTCCTTCTTCAGCCGCTTCTTCTCAACCTCCTCTCTTCTCTTCTTTCGTTTCTCTTCCGCCTCTTTCTCGGCCTCCTCTTCACGTAGTTGCAATCGTTCGTGTAGACTGGTATGCTTTTCTTTCTCGAGTTCGTCTCGTCGCCGTATGTAATATGCAATGCGCTCATGGACTTCCTCCGCTGTCGCGCGCTTGACCTCTGTGGTCTGGCCTGTATTTATCAAATGCTGTGGTGTGTTGAGATGCTCGATGTATTGCTTGTTGTCTTTGAATGTAAGGTCACAAGGCTCACAGTAGAAGCCAGCTCCGCGACCACGCTTGCCAACACCCGCGCCTCCTGGGACGAGCTGAGTCTTTCCAATTTGTTGTGTGAGATCTATCACATTTCTTCTCGCCGTTGTATACGTTTCGTCGCCAGTCAATGGCTTGTGATATTTCTTGCCTGCAAGCTTGGCTTCGTAACGCGCCTTGGACTCTTCCTTCTCCTTTGCTTCGCGCTCCTTGCCTTTGGCGGCGTACTCCTCAAGGTCCCAGGTTTTTCGGAAATCGGTATCTCCTGATGGCGCGCCACCGTAAGCGCCGTCTTTTTTGGAATTGGACATTTTGAGTGATGTGTAGAGGATGTGTTGGGAGAGACGCGAAAAGGCCCAGAATGAGCCTGGGGTTATGAACGCTAAAAAGTAAGGGAGCGATCAGATATTTCTACCAGGTCTAACCGAAACGGGAGCTTCAGAAACAGCTCTGGTAGTAGAGAGCACAAGAATTTTCTATCTCCTGCTTTCTTTCCAACAAAATCCAACAAATATGAGAAGATGTATGTTAATTATGAAATGTATAATACGAAACACTTGACGCTTGAGTAATTTTCTTGTCACTAGTTCTCATCTACCGACATATTTGGTGCGTGCCATATCTGGCTCTAATACGTGCAAAGGTTGTCTCAGCAATCGCTCGACAACGACAGGGGTTTCTTAGCATGAGGTCACATACATTAAGCGCTAAAAGTACCCCGCCGCGGGGCACTTTTTCTTTGAGTCGTAACCTAGGGACAGTTTTTCACCGAGACAGACACGATATTATCCACGTAAAGAGATTCATCATGTTGTACTTGGTTGGACTTGGTCTCTCGGACGAGACAGATATTACTGTCAAGGGCCTTGAGGTCGTCAAGAAGGCTTCCAGAGTTTACCTCGAAGCTTATACTAGCATTCTGCTTGTCGAGCAGTCCGTCTTGGTATGCGCCCAATCCTCCTCTCTGGTGGTCCAGCGCTGATTTTGACTAGGAATCCTACTATGGACGCTCTATCACCGTAGCTGACCGTGAGATGGTCGAATCGAACAGCGATGAGATTCTTCGAAACGCACAGAACGAGGATGTAGCATTCCTTGTTGTTGGAGACCCCTTCGGGTATGAGTTGGATCCCCGACGGATAACTATCTGATACTGACAGTACAAAGTGCGACTACACACACCGATCTTGTTCTTCGTGCACGAGAGCTTGATATCCCTGTCCGAACCGTTCCCAACGCCTCCATTATGTCTGGTATCGGTGCTTGCGGTCTTCAACTCTACAACTTTGGTCAAACCGTGTCCATGGTCTTCTTCACAGACTCGTGGAAACCTGCGTCCTTCTACGATCGTATAAAGGAAAACCGCCAGATTGGGCTGCACACATTGGTTCTGGTCGACATCAAGGTCAAGGAGCAGAGTCTTGAAAACATGGCTCGAGGACGTCTGGTGTACGAGCCCCCTCGGTACATGACAGTGGGTCAGTGCGCGCAGCAAATGCTAGAAATTGAGGATGAGCGTAAGGAAGGTATTTACACAAAGGACAGCTTGGCAATTGGCGCTGCTCGTGTAGGAGGTAAGACGGAGAAGTTTGTGGCTGGCACATTGGAGGAGCTCTGCTCTACCGACGAGGAACTCGGGCCTCCTCTTCACAGTCTTGTCCTTCTGGGCCGAAGGACACACGAGCTAGAGCTCGACTACGTTCGACAATTTGCGGTTGACAAGGAGAAGTGGGACAGGCTATGGAATGCCGAGTATGGAAAGCAGCTTTGATTATGTGCTAATATTTCATGAATTCGTATCGCCTTTGATAAAAAGTCCCATCGTACAAGCGAGATCTGCATTATTCAAACCATTACTCTCGCGAAGCGCGCCACGAGCGGACATCACCCTCCGAAATCTCTCTCAAGGTATTGGGTGAAGCAGGCTTGCCGGTAATGGTGCTTGAGGCAATGTCGGCGGCACGGCTCAGCAAGTTCTTGGAAACAAGCGAGTATGTTGATGAAACGGTCTTGACACGGATGATGCCGATACGAGGATCGTTCTCGGAACCATCGTGGATACCGTCACCGAGGTCACCAACCCAAGCCTTGAGGGTTGGGGTGTAGTGCTTGGAAACAAGGCTTCGGTCTGTGCTGATGCTGGCGTTGCCAGCAATAGAAGCCCACTCTCCAGAGGCGTTAATGAAGGAAATGTTGACGTGAGGGTCAGCATCGAGGTCGTCGGTCTTGCCGGATTCAGTGTTGGTATGGAAGAGAAGATCGATACCTCCGGTCTCCTACGATAAAGGTCAGACACAATATAAAAAACGGCGGAGGGTGAAAGGCAAAACATACGGTAGCGGCCAGCGCCATGCAACGAGAGACAAGGTTACCAGAACCTGATCCACGGGTGGTCATCATGCCAAACTTCTCCTTGTTCATGAAGTTGACAAGATCCTCGACCTTGGTCTGGAGGGGAACCTCCTCAGAGTTGGCCTTCTTGTAAGGGTCGGCGGGGGCATCACCGGTGTTTGCGTTGGAGAAAGACATTTTGCTGTGTTGGTATTTGAAAGTGTTGGTGTAGGTGTTTGGAGATAAGATAGAGCAGAGCATAGGAGGGAAGCTTGGAGCTTACCCAGTAGAGTTATATACTACTTTGGAAAGAGCTGGCTGCTTACATATGCGTGCAGGCAAGCCAAACATGGCACAATCGTAGGTATTTCATCATCGATGTTGAGATGATAATCGGCATAGTGGGGTGTTTGAGGTTGTAAATGGTGACGTCACGCGTACTCAGCTCCCGTAGGTGGAGGCAGGAAGCTGTTCTGTTGAGTATCGTAATTTCCTACCAATTACAGATAGCAATGGCTTTTCTCTGGAGGAGCTTAAGGTTAACCAAAGAAGACTAGGTAGGTAGGTATCCGTAGGTAGACGACAATTGGCCCTCGTATCGTCGGAGAGAACTCCCTCCAGATTTACTCAACCATCCTACGTAAGAGTGCTTGTTTGCTGAATCTCTCCGACTAACAGTTGATTACTTAGACCAAGGAGTAAATAAAAGTTGGACAAATTATTCTCATATTTTAGAGTAAAGCTCTGAAGACTTTCTGTCACCTAGTGTAAAGCCACCATTTCTTATGATGCCCCGGGGCATGTCTCCCAAGATAAATAATGGGACCAATAGTCTTATGTGTTGCAAGGGTCGCTATACTGGAGATCGTGCAAGGGTAAATCGATCGCTGTTAACGACCATCATCGATTCACACGACTGGCCTCAAACTGCAATTTGACCAGCTCGTCTTCAATCGGTCACATGATCCTTGCCTAAGTCACTTGCTGATGGAGCTCTCCTTTTCTATCCTTGGCTTCTTTGTTACGCTCCTGGAACATGAATTATTATGCTACAATGATACAGGCAAGCACCTTTCTTTCAGCCGTCAATACAAGTCATCAAAGCCAATCCTAGACAAGTTTCCTGTGTACCAGTGAATTATGTCAAACTGCCCTTGCTCGCAAAGTGCTGTCCCTGTCAGCTTGATCATTGATGCTACTGCCTGGTAAGTGAGGGAGTGCTCATAATTCACACCCGGTGAAAGTAACGGGCCGCCGTCCCTTCACTGGCCTGCTACTACCTTAGTAGTCTGCCTACTAGTACCTATTCCATTGCGTTTACCGTCCATGACAAGCAAAATGTTTGATGACACCAAAAGGCACTTCCATCTCCCGAGTCTCATCTCCGTCAGGTTTACAAACGCCCTTTTACGGTCTTTCCGTAATCTCGATCGCATGTGCTGCCACTTTAGGGAAACTTCAGTCGGCGGCAACAGCAAGTCCAATGCTCAGCATTTTGTCCTTATCATGTATTGAGCCCCGCGCTGCTTGCCTTAATTCTCTCGTCTACCTAGTGCGTGCGTGCCTTCTTTAACCCGAGCTCATAACGTCACACAAGTATCCCTCGTACCTTCCATCATAGGTAGGTAGGTACGGAAGGAGAGTACTCCACCTCACCCGACCCAGCTTCAACAACCTCAGGTGCCGACTGACGACTTTCCCATGCCAAACTCGTGCAACACCAGCACTCATCTTCTCTTTTGCTTGTCATTCCCATTCACCCAAACAGTTCCGCAATCAGCGAGCCAACAAAAGGTGACACCGGAGGCATCGCGCCTCTACAGCTGACACCTGCAATATACTTGTGCCTGCCGCAGGACAAGCAAAGCGCACACTCTGGGCTGCAAGCACATCCCTACCCACGCTCTTCACTCACTTTTACTACTCATTTTCTTTCACACATCAAGGCAGAAGAGAAAAAACAGCCAAGCTTGCTTTGATTCATTATCGGCGCAACAGGAGTGCAGCCTAACTCATTCACCTACTTTATCACAAGTTGTTAAATACTTCATCGTTCTTCACTTCGTTTCTTCTTTATATTTCCATCGTCATCGGATCACTTACTTCTTCTCATCCGTGGTCCTGACCTCCCAAGTAAGCTCACGGCACCAACACTTTTCGAATCAACTTTGTACGGATACCTTTGTAGCTTGTCGTTCTTTTATCCGGCATTGTTTTCTATCGTTGGCCGCCCACGGCGCTGTTTGCAATAATCAGTCTTCTACATTAACTGTATCCATCTCTTGTGATCATGTCGAACTCTCCTGCGGTCAGTATCTTATATACCAACTCTCTCTTCTCGACTGACAAGTTGCAGGCGACTTTCCCGTGGGAATGCAGAGATAAGGAGGATCAGGCCAAAGCCGCCTTCAACCAGCCTCTTCGTCGTGCCAATCAATCTCTCACAGAGGAAAATATGAGACTGAAGCGTATTCTGCGCGACAATGGCATTTCCTGGTCTCCTATTGCCTTAAGCCACATGCAACAGTCCAATCCTTTGAAGCGTAAGACCCGATCCTCCATGACCGCCCAGGAGCTCGGTCACCCCTATCTTCCCATGGAAGTTATTCTCCGTATTCTGAAGTTCGCTATGAAATCCTCTAACCCGATTATCGATCCTTTGTCCCCCCTTACACCTGATAACCTGTCAGACAAGGAGAAATTACAGGGCAATCAAATTGCAATTAACTTCCTTGCCACTTGCAGAGCCCTCCATGTTGAAGGCACTCGATATCTGTGGGAGTCGAACAATTTCATTTTCACCACTCCTCAAGCTGTTCGCAACTTTGCGGATCTTCCCGCCAAATTTCGTCAAGGTATCACCCATGTCAACTTTCGTGTCATTGCACGATACTATGATGACCAGCCCCGCCGTCGACACAAACTTGATCGTTGCTATCATTCGGATCTTAAGAAAGATCACGTCCTAAAGGTTCAGCAGCGTCCTACTGAGTCTGCTCTTATTCGTGGAGGGTTTCGGTGCTACACTTGGAACCAGATTGTCGACTTTCTCGAGGGACTTCGTGCTCCCTTCGACCCGAGTTACCGAAACAGGAAACAGCCGCGACCCCGAATGCTGCCGTCTCTGGTTTCTTTACGTTTTGACCTTGTAAATTTTTCAGACACACTTCTTCCCTTTTCTGGATCCGAACTTCACGACGTTTGCTCTCACGAGCTTGGCTGCACCCTCAATGAACTCCAGGTCACGGGTATGCCCTTTGATGACACTGGCATGAAGGCTTCTGCCGAGATGAGCGGTATGCTCAAGGACGAAGGTTTGTATCTTGATGGTCCAGCGTCGTACATGGCACACTCCAAATATCTTCAGCCTCTCTCTGGCAAGAGATGGTGCGCGAGAGTAATCCGGGCTTGGAAAGCCAAGGACGATGAAGACGAAGATAGTGAAAACGACTCTGACACTGTACATGACCATTCTCACAGCCATGCTAGGCTTGGAGCCCTGCCTCCTGCCCCCAATGAGGAAGGACACCCACCCTCAGTCCGCGACGAAGAGTCGGTCATCTGGAAGCGAGTCCCCATCTCTCGTGATGATGAAGACCGCGATTGGGTTCAGTTTTCTCGATTTAGTGGCTACGAGATCAGTGATGTTGATTGGGACAGCGATGAAGAGGGTATTTGCCCCTGCTGCGGCGAATCCCACCCAGGCTCGTCCTTCCTGGAGTATTTAATGGATGAATGACTTGACTGACTGAATATCAGTATAACTATGCCGGACATTTGACGTTGAAAAAGTACTGGAGATGGGTTATGGTAACGATTATGTGTTTATCTCCAAATATGTCTAGATACCCTGCGCATCGCGAGGTTGATGAATTTTTGACGAAATGGGATGGAGTCAGATGAGTAAATGGGACGGGTTTTCACAATAATAGGAATAGGGGATACACTTAAAAAGGCTGAAGTGGCCCCAGATCAGAGTTGAGGCGAAACTTGGGGTGTTGTGGGGGATATATGCTCCGGTCTGGCGTCTTTGTAACATTTTTATTTCGTCTACACATAATGACATAGGCGTCTGTGGCAATCGAGTGCAAGATACACTTAATATATACTCAAAAAATAAACTCAGATGCCTGAATCATCTTGCTTCATCTTCCTAGTGTGAGAGAACTCATGCCATACTTTGCACTCCTCCTCAATGTTGTTGTATTCATGATCGGACAATAAACCGGGGATCTCATCCTCCCGTACCACAAACTGAAGTGAAAAGCCTTCAGCAGCATGCCACCCTATATGACAATGCATGAGCCAAACGCCAGGATTGTCGGTCAGAAAAGCAATCACCAGATGCCCTTTGGCTGGCAGAAGAGCAGTATCACGACGTGGCGGGTTGTCTGTTTTGAGTATGACATTGGGCCCGTATGGTCCACTACCCTGGGCGAGGATGTGATAATCGAAGCCGTGAAGGTGGATTGGATGAGAAATATCCAACTCTGTCTCAATAGCAAGGTAAACCCATGCATTCTCCTTCGGTACGCGGATAACAGCGTTGGAATCAGTAAAGGAGATGTCAGTACCAAGCTTGAGAAGAGAGGGGTGGCCCCATTCCGCGATCATTGTAGTGCTGTTGAGCGACCACTTAATGATACCATCCGAGTTCCAGGAGCGGTTGGCGTTCTGGACGATCTCCATATCTGGTGGTCCGACATGATGTGGGAGCACGGGGACTATTTTTTCGAAAGGTTCGTCTTGGCAGTGGTCTTCATATTTGCGTCCCTCTGTGGTAGGTGTTGAGCTGTTGGATGAGTAGGATACAATGCCGAGAGCATTTTCAGGATTAGCGTTTTTAGTGCAGTCGAGCTGAGGAATGGCTCGGAGCCAGAATGAGGATGCTTTCGAGGCCTGATTAGCAGTGACGAGAATATCCATGCGTTCACCTGAGAGATGTTAGAGGATGTCCAATGGTAATGCTGTGGGATCATACCAATTGCCAGATTGACATGGTCTGTATCATATGGGACGATGGAAACAAAGTCCACTGCAATGACCTTTAGTTTATGGTGATCGATAGAGAACTTGTATAGAGTATCGATGCCGGTGTTGATGAGACGCAGACGGTATGTCTTGCCCTTTTCAAAGTCCAACTTGAATCTCTTACCAGTCTGGTCCTTTTCGCCCTCTTTTCGATATACATTGGTGCCGTTGATGAGAACATTGTCCATCACAGCGGGACCTTCTCTTTGGACTTTGGGGAGAATTTGATTGACGGTTTTATGAGACCAGTCGCTAAGCATGATAGTTCCAACATCCTCGTCGTAATTGGCGCTCGCTGGGCCACGGATGATCAGTCCACCATGAACACCGTCATAAGTCTGGAGACCGAAGTGCGAATGATACCACGAGGTACCATATTGGGTAGCTCGCCATCTGTATGTTTTTGAGTGACCAGGGGCAGTTGGACACTGAGTGATTGCTACGACGCCATCTTGATGGTTTGTGTAGTTTTGATGAGTTCCGTGGAAGTGGAAGGATGAACCGTTGGTGCAAGTCTTGAGGTTACTTGTCATGTGGACGATAACCTCATCGCCCCAGTCGGCAAATATTGTTGGACCTGAGTTATCTACTTCAGCATGTTAAGACTGGTTTGGTAGGAATCTGCGTACCCGGTATTGTTCCATTGATGGCTTGAGCGAATCTCTCAACTCCGTCAGGGGCAAAGGTGATTTCACTAATTTCGAGCCAGTATTCTCTTATCGTTCCGGTATCAGGGACAACTGAGTAGTAGTCGCTATGAATATCATATCCACACCACCTGTCTCGAGTTGTGGGTGTGTTACCGGAGCATGGTCCTTTGCGTTGAACCTTGGCATCGATAGATCCAGGCAAGGCGTTAGAGGATGTTGCCAGAGCAAAGCAGAGAAGTGAATATGAGCCAGCTTTATACATAACTAGTACGTAATAATGTGATATGATCAATGATTAGTATGAGGAGAGGTTACACTCCCACGATGTGTCGTCTCCTCCCTCTTAAAGGATTCGTGGAACCGAAGACGACGGAACATCCGCTTCAAAGAGCCCAGTCCCATCTGGTCAGGACGCGTCCTAACCGGTCTCCGCGAGGTAAACATTGCGCACAAGTACTCCAATTAGATGTAAAACTTGCTCAAGAATTTTTAGAAACCTTGGACTCTGTTGAGAAGCTATGGCGCTCCATGCATTCATCGGACAGCCCGAGTATGTCAATGGCGTTGATGACTAAAGGGCTTGTGCGAGATGGTTTCTGTTATAATAAGTTTATTCTATCTAATCAGTAGTGATATGCATGACTACATACTTTGAGCATGAAGCATTGTCATTCATGTTCGAATGCTTGAGCTTGATGATGACAATAGCCATTACTTACACCAAAAGTCAGAGAATGTGAGCCATCGATATGAGCCCACGAATCTTCCAAGCTCTTCTCAGATACGGCGAACCTTTGACATATCTAAACACTTGAAATGGATCAACATTGAAAGCATTTGACTAGAGGCTTTCAATGTTGTCTTCCTCGCTACAGGCTCATCGCCAGTCCCACCGGGCGCGCCGTGACCATATGCAGGCTGCTCAACAATGAACTGAAAGTCGCGAAAGGCATCTCGATCCAAATGCAAGCGTACGGCGAGTTCCGACCACTCAAATCGTTGTATTCAAAATTCGAGATAACATCTCGGAACACATCATTGACGCTCGTGTAAGTGAGGAGCAGGGACCAGGGGGCGCCCACTGTATACCGAGAGTTAAGCTCCTGCCAACGTCACCTGACGTCGCGACTCTACAAGCGCATCGCTCTTTCCCAAGCGCGCCCCCTGCATCTGTCGCTGTTGCCGTTGGGCGGGACCGCGGTGCCCAATTCCAAACAGACTTTACTTCCCTCACCAACTTGCAAGCTTGCGCAAAACGCAGCTTGTCAACCTTGACACCCCAACAGCGCTTTTCTCAATTGTTCTCTCTAGTACCCTCGCTTGGCCCTTGCCTTATTTCATCGATTTTTTGAGCGAATGGTTTCTTTCATCTACCAGCGATAAAACCCCATATGCGACCCTACGGATCAACGAAACACCCTGTGGTTTCGAAAGCGCAGGGCCATCGCGTGACGGGAAGTGCGCCGACGTCGCTTCAGCCCTTTCGTAACATATCGAATTCGACCCAAGGAACCTACACGATGCCACCGAGTTTGAAGGATAAAGGTGGACGCCTAATGGCTTTTGCGAATGCTGCCCCTAGAGCAAACGAACCTCACACACAAACAGAACCCAAGTCTGCGAGTCTCGAGCCACCTAAGAGTGTTGCTCCAGCTCCTACAGCCCGGCCTGCTAGCTATCCTCGAGAGGTTGGAGGGCTCGGCGGTAGAAACACTGCGCCCCCAAGACAAACGCACCCTTTCGGTCAACCACATGGCTCACCGCACCTCTCAGCGGTATCTTCGCCCAATGGTAGAGCCAAAGTGAATCGAAGTGATCGCCGGCCAGATATATTTTCTGGTTCCCAACTTGACGAGAATTTCATGGAGTCTGGCCTCACAACACCATACAACGAGCCGTCTGAACCTATTAAGCTTGGGCCGGAACTAACTCGTGATCTTAAGAAGACCATTCCACCGCACCGTCTTCCCGATCGCAATCGGTTCCAACAACCTGCACAAACAAGTGATTTGTTTACCATTGGAGACGATCTTCGTATGAACGTGGTCAGTCGACCTCAACGGCACAACGCCAACCATATGGGGGACGGTTTCCAGGACAATGTTACTGTTGTTCATGGGAAAACAAATGGGTATTACGAATACGGGCGAACACGGCCCGACTCACCAGCGCGGCACGAGTCCAAACATCCTGTGCGTGAAATAAAAATACGAAAATCAAACACTGGCCGATCAGAAGTCTACGACGCGAACCATATTAGGAACCAATCTCCCAAGCGTCGTGGGATTCAATGGCAAACAGAGCAAAGAAATGGAGGCTCTCGCCAACCTGTTGTAAATCATATGGATGATGAAGATGCCGAATCTCTGTTCCAAGAAGAGGAACATACAACACCAAGACCCACGGCCGCTAAGCCGGTGGTGCCGCGAACTCTCATGGAGAGTTCAATGCCAGCTACTTCAAGTTTGGCCTCAAATAAAAGTCGTTTGGATAGAAAGCGGCGTCGTCCAAGCCCGGAATATGACGACATTGCTCTCAATTCCATGTCTTTTACTGCCCTTCAGCAGCAGCCTTTTGACTTTGACCCTTCCAAAGAAGAGCAGAAGGGTACCGGAGTCAATCCTGACAACGTGGAGGCCAAGCTTGATCAATTTCGACATCTTGGCGAGAGGGAGCAACATGATCTTTTCTCCAACATGTCAATGGAGAACTGGGAAACATCTGGCGAATGGTTTGTTAGCGAGTTTAGCGGTATCATGCAACGGCTACTGGAAGCGAGAAGACATAAGCGAGCGATAATTCAGCAATTTGAGCAAGAAGCAGCCGATCGCGAAGAAGCCGTCCGTCTCAAGACACAGTCCATTGACAGCAAGCTCTCTAAGATGAAGCAGGATGGCCAACGAGTGGTGAACGATAAGATCGCATAGAGTATCAATGGCGTATGGACGAGGTTGTTCGTTTTGGCGAGAGATGAATTTATGACCGACATGATTGCATTATGCTGGAGTTGAGGCTATTTTACTTGATTTTGAAAGCGTAAGATTTCCGAGCGGTTTTCCAGGCACCCAGAGCGGATTTGAGCTCACTCACAACAAAATAGTTTATAGAGACGCTACGATGGTCACATCTTTGACGGGGTATCATAATAATCTTGCTGAAAACGGTTCAGGGCCATGAGTGGTTCATTAGTCGTGTGAAGATTGGTGTGTTTTGGCTTGTGTGGGTTTGAGTTTGGGGGGAGTTGAGCTGAGTTGAACTTCGTATTCCTTTTCAGACCCGGCGAACGTGTTTAACTTTTCTGTCGCGGCCTACTACCATCCTCAGCTGATGGCCTGGTCGGTTGGCCAAAACACCCTTTCTCAGTCTATCAGTGTAGAGCTCGTAAGCAGGGTAGTAGTCATCAACAAACTTGACAACTTCTTGCGAAGTCATACCCGCTTCTGGATCGCCTCTTTCCTCACGCAGGTGGTTCTCCTGCTCCAGCCGCCAACCATACACGTAGCCAAGATCCTCTGCATCGATTTGGATGAAGGCGTCGAAAGAATCTGTGAGACTGTCGTACTCGGAAAGCTTCTCATTGACGAATAGGAGATGCTCAAGCTTGTGCTGCTTGAGGGTACGGTTGGCCATGTTGAGCCTTTCCTCAACTCCCTCGGGACTTAAAGGGCGGAATCCTACGCACCATCCCTCGAACATAATTGCCTCTATCTTAGGCTGGCCAGGCTGATTTACGGGTAGCCATTCAGACTCTGGAAGGCGATCACCTTTACCACCCTTGATGGCCTTGTCATATTTTGGGAGTTTTGTGGGCTCTCCTTTTAATAGTGCCTCAAAGAAGGCCTTAAGGAGAGGCAAATCGTGAGTACCTGAAGTTGTTAGAGTTGTTCTGATCATAAAATAGGGTGGGTTTACGCACCAGGCTCCCCGCGATGCTGAATGAGGGCATTACCAGGGTGGGACTCTGCAAGTGAAACTTGATCTTGACGGGTCAGATAAAACTCGTCTATGCTGCAGACAAGAGTCGGGACATTCCGACTCTCAAGCGCCTTGCTTAGGGCCTTGACAAGGGTAGATTTGCCAGCACCCTGAATACCATTGAGACCGATGACAAAGGGACGGTCGGGGGACTCTTCACGATGGAGTTTGAGCTGAGAGAGAATGAAGGGGAGGCAAATCTCAGTTTTATCATCAACGAAGTGGGGTGCCATGTTGGAAAGTCAGTCAAGATAAGGATAAGAGAAAGAATAAGGCTATCAGAGGGGTGCTGTGTGCATGTGGGTGAGGGTGAGGGTGCCGTAGTGGTATCGCAGCCATGGAGTGAGTGAGTGAGCGTGCTACTGTGAGTTCAATTGCATTGCTTCCTTTCTCGGTCGGGCAATCGATGCCCGAGAGGCACAAGAAACTAGACTACGGGCCATACACTAGACACGCACAATGGTGCCGGGTTAATCAGGCTTGTGGCCCGGTCTGGGCTTGGTTGATTTTGCGGGGAGTAGAGATAGGTATTTGTGGAGATATCTCCGTAGCCGGGCGCCGGGATTGGAGGTCGGCAAGAATACAAGTATGAGTATGAATGAGTATAAGTGAGTATCATAGAGAAAAGATGCGACAGAAATAGCGATACTGAGCTACATATTGGATACACTTCACTAATTTGCCTATCAGTGCTGTATAGAAGAATCTTCAATTGTATTTATTGGCTCTGTCGTTGTCATGTCACATTCGATCCCCGACTACTTTACTTAGTACTGCACCTCAAAGGTCAAGAGACGTTACTCGACAATATCAGTCTGACCACAGTTAGTTACCCCAGATCTTATGATTGTTTCTCACTCTGAACCATAAAAGACATGTGACATGAACTATTCCTGCGCATGACCTCATCTACCATCTTCCATATTCATTCTTTACATGTGAAGTCAGTTCCCGTTCCAAACTCGGTCTAGTGCATTCCCCGCAACCAGTCCCCTCGGTACCCCATAGAAGCCGAGGCTTCCCCTTCACAAGGTCCGTAAGGAAAGTGCCCCCGGGACATTTTGACTTGCGAGACCAGCCGGCCCAAGCTTGTTAAAGTAAGAGCTGTCTCTTGCGCTTCCCAATTATTTCATTTTCAACTCTTCCACATCCTCACTCCGACTTGAACTCTCTGTCCTTTTTCTCCATCATCTTGAGCGTGTCCGTCTTATTATACCCCCTTATATCATATCGCATCATAAACACACCATCATGGCGGAGCAGTTGAGATACGACGGCCAGGTTGTTGTCGTCACCGGTGCTGGCGGTGGTCTTGGAAAGGCATATGCTACCTTTTTTGGATCCCGCGGTGCCAGCGTTGTCGTCAACGATCTCGGCGTCACCTCAAAGGGTGAGGGCAACTCATCAAAGGTCAGTAACAACATACAAAGAGCCTCTTTCAAACGCGTGCGCATAAAGCTGACCCCAATCGCGACAGGCTGCCGATGTTGTCGTCAACGAGATTAAGGCCGCTGGCGGCAAGGCCGTTGCCAATTACGACTCAGTAGAGAACGGCGAGCGCATCATCGAGACCGCCATCAGCGCCTTCGGCCGAATCGATATTCTCATCAACAACGCCGGTATCCTACGAGATATTAGCTTCAAGAACATGAAGGACGAGGACTGGGATCTCATCTACAAAGTACACATCAAGGGCTCCTACAAGTGCGCACGCGCTGCTTGGCCTCATTTCCGCAAGCAAAAGTATGGCCGTGTCATCAACACCGCTTCCGCTGCTGGCCTCTTTGGCAACTTTGGCCAGACCAACTATTCCGCTGCCAAGCTTGCCATGGTTGGCTTCACAGAGACCCTCGCTAAGGAGGGTATCAAGTATGGCATTCTTGCCAACGTTATTGCCCCTGTCGGTAAGTAGCGAATGCGACATTCCTACCTCGCGCTTATACTGATCCTATACAGCTGCTAGCCGAATGACTGAGACCATCATGCCCCCTGATGTGCTCGCTAATCTCAAACCCGAATGGGTTGTGCCTCTGGTTGCTGTCTTGGTTCACAAGAACAACACAGAGGAGACGGGCGGTATCTTCGAGGTTGGCGGCGGCCACGTGGCCAAGCTCCGATGGGAGCGATCCAGTGGCCTCCTTCTCAAGGCTGACGACTCATATACCCCTGGAGCTATTATTAAGAACTGGAACAAGGTCGTCGACTACTCCAACCCTCAATATCCCACAGGCCCCAACGACTTCCTCACATTGCTCGAGGATTCTATGAAGATGGGACCTACTGAGCAGGGTGAGAAGCTTGACTTTACTGGCCGTGTTGCTCTTGTGACCGGTGGCGGTGCTGGTATTGGTCGCATCTACGCTTTGGCATTCGCCAAGCATGGCGCATCAGTTGTCGTCAACGACCTTGCTGACCCGGAGGGTGTGGTGGGCGAGATCAAGAAGCTCGGCGGTAAGGCTGTTGGTGTCAAGGCCTCCGCCGAGGATGGTGAGAAGGTCGTCAAGGCTGCCATCGATGCCTTTGGCCGTGTCGATATCGTTGTCAACAATGCCGGCATCCTCCGCGACAAGGCATTCTCTAACATGAACGATGACCTCTGGAACCCCGTCCTCAACGTGCACCTCCGAGGTACCTACAAGGTGACCAAGGCCGCTTGGCCCTACTTCCTTAAGCAGAAGTATGGTCGCGTTCTGAACACCACTTCTACCAGTGGTATCTATGGTAACTTTGGCCAGGCCAACTATGCTGCTGCTGTAAGTTCTCTTTCTGGTTCGTATTGTAGCGGTCACTGATAGTTCTAGAAATGTGGTATCCTTGGTTTCTCACGAGCCCTGGCTCTCGAGGGCCACAAGTATGGCATCTACGTCAACACCATTGCTCCCAACGCTGGTACGGCCATGACTGCCACCATCATGCCCGAGGAGATGGTTCAGGCTTTCAAGCCCGATTACATTGCTCCTCTGGTTCTTGCTCTTTGCAGTGACAAGTGCCCCAACCCCACTGGTGGTCTCTACGAGGTTGGCAGCGGCTGGTGCGGTCAGACTCGATGGCAACGAACTGGTGGCCACGGCTTCCCCGTAGATGTTTCCCTCACCCCCGAAGAGGTCCTCAAGAACTGGAAGGATATTGTCACCTTTGATAGCCGTGCCGACCACCCCGTCAAGTCTCAAGATTCGATTGAGAAGATCATGGCCAACATGGAGAACCGAAGCAAGCCCAAGGAGTCTTCTGGTCAGAGCGAGCACGCTAAGATTATTGAAGAGACTATCAAGAAGGAGGGCAAGCCTACCGAGTTCAAGTATGAGGAGCGAGACGTTATTCTCTACAACCTCGGCGTAGGTGCTAAGCGCACTGATCTCAAGTATGTCTTTGAGGGCGCAGACGACTTCCAGGTCATCCCCACCTTCGGTGTCATCCCTCCCTTCAACACTGAGATGCCGTTTGAGTTTGACAACATCGTGCCCAACTTTTCACCTATGATGCTGCTCCATGGAGAGCAATATCTCGAGATTCGCAAGTTCCCTATCCCTACAAACGCTCGTCTGGTTTCCCGAGGCCGCCTTCTCGAGGTCATCGACAAGGGCAATGCTTCTATTGCTCGATCCTCCACCACTACTGTTGATGCCAACACCGGCGAGGATGTCTTCTACAACGAAGCCAGCGTCTTCCTTCGTGGCGCAGGTGGTTGGGGTGGCCCCAAGCGTGGCCAGGACCGTGGTGCTTCTACCGCTGCCAATAAGCCCCCTGCTCGCGCACCTGATGTCGTCGTTGAGGAGACTACCTCGGACGACCAGGCTGCTATCTACCGCCTAAGCGGCGATTACAAGTAAGTGTATCTTCTACCTCGTACTGAAATCTTAACTAACATGAACAGCCCTCTTCACATCGATCCCGCCTTTGCCAAGGTCGGTGGCTTCAAGGCCCCCATTCTTCACGGTCTTTGCTCTTTCGGAATCGCCGGTAAGGCCGTCTACGAGCGCTTCGGCCCTTTCAAGAACATCAAGGTCCGCTTCGCCGGTGTTGTTATCCCTGGCCAGACTATCGTCACTGAGATGTGGCGAGAAGGCAACAAGATCATCTTCCAGTCCAAGGTCAAGGAGACAGGCAAGCCTGCCATCGCTGGCGCCGCGGCCGAGCTCAGGACCGATGGCAAGAGCAAGCTCTGAACGAAAACTAGGATGCTTCACGGAGTTTTTGCAAGTGGGGTATCTGTGTAATATCATAACGTCTGTATTGTAGTTGAGTGATATGGTCTTGAATCATGTCCTGTTTTACCCAATCTTATATGCCAAATTCGATACCAGTTTCTTCCAGAACCAATATTTATATAAACTCAGAGACGCCCCGTGCCAATCCTGGTAAGACAATGTATATGGGAATTTAATGAGGCTTCCCCAACCTCTCTTGCTGTATGCCGTTATTCGTAAGACTGTCCATATCCCTAAACAAACACCGTTTCTACGATTAAATCAAACAATTCTGAAAGAGCGGGAATTCGTCCGCTGAACAACACACGTTCAACGCTCACATCCATCCTGTTCGCCGCAACGCCCGTCTCGAGGAACGCCCGCTCTGTGCCCGACAGTTCACGATTCTCCATATCTTTCCATTTACGCTCTGCCTCTTCGCGAGCAGCTTGTAGAACCTGCTCTGTGTCCTCTGATTCCCATAGATTGCATCTATCGCACTCCTTACAAGGTGTGGCGTCGCCTTCTGGGCGGAAGTGATCGCAGAAATGGCGATATCCCTCATCAGTGAGGTTGGCTCGGCAGACATAGCACATTTTGTAGCCGCAGGGACACGTGAGCTTATTGCAGCCTGCATTCTTGACAAACGAAGTGTTACAGCGGGGGCAGACGCGCTTGATGGCCATGCTCATGGCCTGTTCCACCTGTGTGCGAAGGGCAACAAGCGAGGATTCGTTACACACGTGAATATCCTTCCAAGATTTATTGCATGAGAGACACGACATGCGGCCACATGTAGGGCTCTGACATGTGAACTTGGTGCCGCGACGGCGACGGCGATGACGGTTGAGAGCCTTGGACCACTCAACCGAGACGTAATCGCCAAAGGATTGCTGTGTACTGAGAAGGAGGCATACAAAGGACGAGACAAGGACGAAGGGGAAGACAAAAGGAAGGGTCCCGATGCAGAGGACGAGGAAGAAGAGGTTGTAAATGCTGTCTGACTTGATGCGAAGAGCAGACTCGTGGGCCGGCGTGTATATGTCATCTATCTCGGCGTAGTCGCAGAAAGGACACCGGACCAAAGGTAGATTCGACGCCAAGAGGCTGTGCTCTGCCAGTCGACGGTCAAGTCTGTGCATGATTTCTGCGCCCATCTTCTCTTCGTCCATGGCGCGGCGGATATGATCCGGTGGTATGTGTCCTGGACATCCATCGCCATCTGAGGAAAGACATTTGAGCGTTCCCGTTTCTGGGTTGATGCTGCTCTGCCAACCCTGGCCGAATACGGCTTCCTTTATGGAGTGCTGTACACATCGGTAGCAGACTAGGTGCCCCTCGCGGTTGCAGTGGGTAAACTCCTCGAAGGCTGCTGATATGTAGCAACATACACACTCGTGCGTTGCGTCAGCCTTTTCCGCTTCCTCGTTGTTCAGAATCACTGCCAAGCCCCTGTCTCTGCCCTCTCTATCCACTCTTTCCTTCTCTTTCAAAGGAACTACCAGAATTCCGTAGAGTTCGCGGTCCAGTTCTGCACTGCCAGTTGTTCGAATGGTGGGGACGATGGAGCCTTGGCCGGTCGATCGCCATGATACCAGCGGATGATTCTCTGCCTCTCCTGTAGCGATAGGCCTCCTTCGAAAGAAAAGCGACGATATCGTAAAACGCCATGACTTTGAGGATAGAGTAACGAGAGTCTGTCGGGCTTCGAGGTAGGAATAGTTAGACTCGGCCAAGACGGCGTTTATAGTGGACCGCGATAACCCTTTAAACTCGTGCCAGGCCAGATTCTGCACAGCTCCTTTGTATTCCTTGCTCTTGAAAACCTCGGTCTTTGGGATCGTTTCGGGGCGAGCTGTTACTGTCTCCTTATCAGGAACCCTCCAACGGCCCTTGACCCACGTTACTCTATTCTTGAGAAGAGCATCAGCGACCAGAGCTAGACGTGACTCGCCATCGAAGTTAGACAGCAGCTCGCGAAAGACTTCGATTTGGATGTCGGGAAATACGGCGGCGAGAGCCTCGAGGCTGTTGTTCAGCTCGCGGAGATCGGGCCTCTCGGGCGGAAGACAGGGCAGCTGGGCCTCATCGTATATGTACTCGGGCTGGAGGTGGAGGGGAAGATCGGAGTCGCTCGACTTGGACCGTACCGAGGGGGTTCTATCGGAGGTGAGCAGCCCAGGGAATACCATCGCGGCTGTTCATTCTGGTTTATTTGTATCTGTACTGGGTCGTTTGGGCGGTCTCGTTGCTGATGGGAATGATAATGGGCGGTGATGATGCTTGGTGGTTAATGCTGGGTCGGATTAGGTAATCTAAGGCGTTCTGAGGAATGGAGGAATGAGGCGTACGGGTTGGGCCACAACTAGATTTCTACCACCAAATAAAAGTCAAGAATTCATCAACAACATCTTATAAGGATTTATTGTTTTATACTACCTGTGTAATTTATGATAAAATACGAAGGCTTGTGTGCGGTTCAAGGTTACCTACCTGACTGAGCTACTTGAAGGTACGGACGTGACTGTTTACAGATGCTCGCGCTCTGAGACATGGTGTTTCTCATATACGACATATCCGCATGATAAGGAACAGTCTTTTCATCCTCAATACACATCTCTGGTTCATATTCGTCTAAACCTTATAGTAAAGACTTGCTCTCTGCACATATAGGTCGATATTGATCTGAAAACTCTTGTCGTGTATTGTGTGACAGCTGAAGGCAAATGCAATTACCTGAACAGTGTAACTTCACTCTTTCCTGCTCCGTCGTAAGATGTTGTACATCATGTATCCATACGAGTTTGGACATGTGTTAAGTCGCTTACATATAATCCGTTGAATCAGGCATTCATTGATTCAAAAGAGTATTTCTTGTTGATGTAGCATTTAACCTGGAACATCTTAATGTTTAGGGTAATCATTCCTACGACTTTTGCTTTTGGGTCCATCACTTTTGGGAAGGTACTGGCCATCTTATGATCATCCCTATTGACCATCGAATTGACAGGCACGTACTGACACCTTCTGAATATATGTACCTTTCTAAGGCACAGAGCAATAAGAACCAGACTCCATCCTTACCTACTTCACCACCCGCAAAGGAACTCCACTAGAAGCGCCCCAAACACCGCCCACACTGGACCGCTTTTGGAATCTGTTTATCCTCTGGATTGCACTTAATCGCACGCAAGACAGCAAATTATCACCTCTTTAGGTCCTTTGAACCTTGTCTTCATGACCAACCACGGTTGATCTTGATCCTCTCCTGTTGCGGGTTGTGCGATTAATTCCGTCAGCTCGATACACGCAAAGCGTCCCGCAACCATCCAGCAAAACCCGCAGAGAATAATTGTGCATTCAAAGTCGATCCAGGTGATCCGCCGTTGACGCACCCCACGCTTTGGTTGGTAACATTAATGGAGCAAGATCACCCACCAGATCGACGACCCCGCAACATTTAATACCAAGAAACCGATCACCGATAAACACATCAGATCAATGCAGCTATTCTGCGCCTCTTCACCTGCCTGGTAGAGCCTGCCCTAGAACTAACATACACGCACAGCATTCGGTCAGACAGCTGTTCCATGACTCGACAGGGAAATTGGTCGAGTGACGGCAGATGCATATACATTAGTATCCGTAGTATCGATGCACCAAGGTTTGCTTCTCGAAGCCTGACAGTCGAAATATCGCAGTCTTACTTCACGTCATCCAGTCAAGTAATAAGCACAGCTCATTCGCGCAGTTACCCGTCTTATGTGCAGCCTTTCCGAAGCCGACACATGCGCCATACGACATGCGCGATGCAGGCACGGGGTTGACACCAAAGTCCTATCATGAAGGAACGAACGGCCCGAGGTTGCCCAAGCGGTGAGATGGAGTCGATATCGTCAAAAGTTAGCGCACAGCCAGGGTTTTAGACCTTGTGCAGCTAGTTGCTCGTTTCGTGTCTAGCAAACTGGATGAAGCCTAGCAACCAGCTTAGAATAACACCATTCATTCCACAGAGCTTGGCTGACGTTGGTTGAACCCTGTCTCTCTTAATCTGACTACGAGCTAAAGATAATGGTAATTGAGTGAAGACTGAAGCTACAAGCACAATACCAAGTTGCAGTTACAAAATCTCGATATGAAGCAAAGGCGGCATCCACAAAGGCTGGAGAATCTTTGTCAGATCCCTCGCCAGCCGTCCTTTGCCAATCAGCCAGTGCAAGTATTGCAGGTCTAGCAGCTCCAACTCTTGTCGAGGATCTTGCTCCTTGTTAGCAGCTAATGATGTGTTACTTGCGTCAAGCCTACTGGGCTGATCGTAAAGCCTCTCAAATATCAGAGCTTCAGGTCTACTACGCAGTAAATCAACCTCAGCGGCGTCAGGTTTATTGCAACTCTAAGATTGCGAGAAATTAAGAACATCACGGAGTCTCAACGACGGCGCCAAGTCCGTACTTTGACATGGGTTTTCAGGGATGACGACGATCTTCTCCTGCCCATCGTTGGCTATGCTCAAACAAGCCAAGCGAAGAAGAAAAAGGGGTCTTTCTCGGCGATGAGCTCGGCACAAGCCAACAGTCGGCCAACCCTAGGGAGGAGGGGAGCACGCGACTTTGTGCAGGACAAAGCCCGCTGTGCACAATATGCCAAGCTATGACCTCTGTGGAGAGAAAAAGCAAAATTTCCCATGATATGATGATGTGACTATCACACTGGCTCATCGAATTAGCATGTGCTGTGACATTGCTACAATATGCCGTGCATGGGGTGTTGCGACTGGCACAGGAAAAGAAAACGCTCGTCCGTGGCGTCAGTATTGGACGAATGAGACTGGTGGAGCGACAATAGATTGAGACCATACGGTTACAGGTAGTATTTGCTGCTCATCCCAGATCTGTTCACGGAGCACTGCCGTAATCGTTGATCGGGGTTCAAGATTGAGCTGAAGCGATTTGGCTTACCACACACTCAGCAAGCTGATTGAATTGGGTTTACCGTTTACTAGAGCCTCAAAGTCCGGTCTGAGAACTACCGCCATTGGCACTTGAGAGGAGGGGAGCTGGAAGTAGCCCAGCCTCGATCAGCGTTTCACAGTACATTACATGTTACCATCACCTCATGCATGTGCATTCATCCATCCAGAGGTGCTCATGAGACCTGACAACCCGAGGCCCTACTATCCTTGAGTTTAATCCGTGGGTGTGGTGGCCTCGACGATCTTTTGTTTCGAGTGATGGTCCTTATTTCCCTCATGACGATTGACTGCTTGATCAAGCGCTTGGCAGCGAATTTTTCATCACCCGGGGAGCGGGTTAAAAGAGAATGGTTTCGTCATTCATAGAGCTCTGATGGGAGATGGATCAAGGACGACGCGCACCGTTGACGTATGAGCTGTGTCTCTCGACTAGTCAGGAACCAAAACCCGTACATCGATGCCTGCCTATAGCGCCGCGATCGTGTGTCTTATTACTAAGGGTAGACCACCTTGTGGCTCTAAACCTTTACTTATTATGCAGTCGATTTGTTGTAGATCGAGTATTGCAACGCTTCCCTGATTTGGTTGTCAGCCACGCGACAAAGACCAGAGACCAGAGACCAGAGACCAGAGACTAGAGACCAAGGACCAAGGACCAAGGACCTCGATCTCGTTCATGCTGTGGAGGCATGTTGGATTTTTGGGCAGACGAAAAGTTAAGACCCGTCATCTGTGACAGTTACTGTGGCTTCAGCTGAGGCGGATTATGGAATTTTCATAAGCAGCCAAACTCATCCAGGGGCTGTGATGTCGGAAACACTTGAGCTGAAGGTACTTGGTCACCACAGGCGTGGAGCTGTGTCCGCCATCACAGTGTTATTCTCCGTCCAGTCGACAAGTGTCGTCTGTTTTACGAGCCGAAAGAGAGGCTCAAGTACGAGGGAGAAAAGTACACAGTCGCGCTGTTGCATCGTTCTCCGGCGCCACTACACTGCTCCGAAGCTCCACCCTGCGCCACCCGGGGAGTCCAGAGCTGTTTTGATGATGGGTGATGCCTTAAAACAGCTTTTGTGCACCAAAAAGTACCACCTCACAAACGCCAACGGTACCTACGCTACGTAGTATACGGACGGCCGGCCCCGAAAAAGCTGGATCAAGCCAAGAAAAAAAACACTGGACATCAAATCAGAAAAAACGAGGGATCTACGCGGTGCCTGAATTTCGAAGTGATGGCGTTGTGCTACCATTTGACATATCTGTCCTTTCAGAAACGGCCTCAACCAAGAGCAACCTCTAGCTAAGAGCTTTTCTCTCAACTTTTTGTGTTTATTATTTATTGTCCAAGGACGAACAAAGCAGTCAAACCAGGACAAGGCCCGCCATTTGCTGGCCAGAATAAAGCCGTGAAGTAACTCAACTGAGCTAGCTTGGGTGTCTAGAACCCCCCTAAACCCCCCTGTCCTTGCTTGCTGGTGTTGGACATCCACATCCACCACACCTCACCAGCCGCCTCCCTAGTCCTCCAGGCCCTCCACCGCTACAAACGAAGAGAGAGTGCACTGCTTGGGGGGTTAATCCCGTCTGGCTTTGAGCGGAATCCTGGTTTAGCAGAGTGCTCAGCCTTACTTACTCGCGGTGAACGGGCCCATCCCCTGTCCTGTCTTGAGTTAACTAGGCCTTGGTTCTATATTTACTCGAGGTACGCCGTAAGTCACTTGGCTCAGCTTGGGATATATAACTTTACTCCTCCCCCCTCCCATCTCGCATCTTATCCGTGCCTCCAGCTACATTGCAACATCTTAAACTTTGTCTGCAGGTGTGATCGGACGTATGCTTGCTCGCGTGATTACAACTCTCTTATATATTTAAGAGTATTTCGTAGATAGACAAGTTTATTATCTACTTGTCTTGCACACGCAGACGCATACGCATACGTATATTCGTATACACATACCCGCCGTAACATGAGACAGAGCCTTGGGAACAGCTCAGAACTGTGTATTGGACAACAAAACATTGCATCTCAGTACCCTTAAACGAACCAGAAACTATGCACCAAGACCTGAAGCTGGGTAAAGAGCTCGCCATGGCCGACCAAGACAAGAACTGCCGTTTCGAAGGCTACTTCACCTACCGACCACTCTCCAACCTACCAACACCACCTCCGAGCTCCCGCAACTCCTCTGCCGCCCAGTCACCACGAACGACACTCGACGATGGAGAGCCATTGGTGCCTCGATTCAGAGGTAAGTGTGTTTTATTGCAGAGCATAGCACAGCTTGACAGGCAACGATTTCGATTATTTTGTCCATGTGACATGGCATCACGTTGTCTCACGTATCCTGTCATGCCATGCCATGCATGCATCCGGTTATCAGTGTCTCTGGCCTGTACTAACAAGATTACAGGCCCTGCTATACATCTTGTCAACCTCATCCCATCGTCTGCCTCTCTGGCCACTGCATCAATCCCTCTTGTTCAGGCCATCCTGAGCCGCGCACATCTCCCCATTGAGACTGTTGCTCTGGCAGTGTGCATTCTCGACAGCCTCGACTCCCGTTTCGCCCGCCGCTGGCGCCTCTCATGCCCTCTACTGTCAGACTACTTCTCTCCCGCATCTAAGCGACACACTCTTCCTGCGACACCCATCATGCCTCAACGACAACAGCTGCATATCGACTCAGTCAACCCTGAACTTATTATTTTGGCAGCGCTTGTCATTGCTGTCAAGTTCACAGAGGATCCTCAAGAGTCTTCTCAATACTACTGCAAGACATGGGGTCGTGGCATGTGGTCTCATCAGCAGCTCAATGTTACCGAACGGTGCATTATGGAGAATCTCAACTACCGCATTATGCCTCTATACGAGGAGGATTGCCTTGCGGATGCTATGGTGGACATGCAACTCGCTGCTCAACAGCCTGACTGGCAACTCAACGAGTACATGCCTATGGACAGCGATGATGAGAGCGACAACGAGAGCAACACGAACCAATACGTGCCTTCCCACTCTCGCTCCAAGACTCTTGGTTCTGGATCGGCTGTTCTAGGCCTAGGCCTTTCTCTTACTCCAGTTGACACTCCGACCGCCGAGGTCAACCATGCTACACCGCAAGCGTCGAGGCTTTGCAATGACTACTTCGACCACTTCCAGGCACGAGAGTAGTAAAAAAGGAAACCGGCGTTTTTTTCTACATAATTTACTTTGGGTAATCGGGCATTGGCGAGGCGTTACCGTGGATACCAATACATTTAGCGACTTTTATGGATTGATTTGATAGCGACTCTATTCGACTCGATCCGGCTTGATACACACATCATGCTGTGCATCATTCAGGGAATCAAATCCCTTCCAATCAGATACCTGGTTGGACTGCTGGACAGGATTGGTGTTGTTCTGTATGGGGATATTGCATTGGTACTCGAGATTGAGTTTCTGTTATCAGGGGACGAGTTAGGCATGGGAATGGACAAGGCATCTGAATCTAGGATTACACATACCCCTTTCCGTATATTCTAGCCAATTACTACGTACTTTATAATGTTCTATAAATGGCTATCAATTTCGCAGTATCTTCGCTTGTTAGTGTGCATTCCCGAATCGATATCATGCGATTATAGTGTCAGCATTCCTCAGGGGGGATCCACCTTGTGGTCGTAGACATGTCATTCATGGCTCACCGCAGCTTGAAGCTCGTGATTGACTTTTGATAAGTCATTATGCCAGGCCCGGGCATATGGCAATTGACACCGGCTCTGTAATTAGGCTGTTGGAAAATGGTGTTGATTTATCAAAGGGCAAATGCGGGTAATGCTTGATATCAACACTTGTCCACTAGTAATTCGAAGATTCCCGAGACAAACAGTTGGATGTTGTGTTTTATTGTTTACTGTAGATGTCACCTCGAACTAACTAAGTTGTCTCAATGACATCTCAAGGACTCAATCTCTTCAACTTCCACTCTGCAGACTCGCCCTCCTCGCGTTCATACACAAACCGATCGTGAAGTCTGCTCTCCCTTCCCTGCCAAAACTCAATCCTGTCCGGGATAATTCTCAGACCGCCCCAGAACTCAGGTACGGGGATCTTGTCCTCACCTTCAAACCGCTGCTCAACCTCTTTAACCCATCCCTCGAGCTGCTTGCGCCCATCGTCATCTTCGCCCTGGGGCTCAAGCACTTGACTCTGCCTGCTTGCCCACGCCCCGATCCTGCTGCCCCGGGCGCGCGTGTCGTAGTAAGTCTGACTCTCTTCTCTTGAGATCTTCTCCACGCGGCCTTCGATATGGACCTGGCGCTGCAGCGATTCCCACAAGAAGAGCATCGCCGCGCGTGGGTTGGTCGCTATGTCTGCGGCCTTGCGCGAGGTGCCGAGGTTAGTGTAGATGACGAAGCCGCGGGTGTCAAGCTCTTTGAGGTAGACTGTGCGGGAGGAGATGCGCCCAGAGGGTAGAGACGCTGTAGAGAGGGTGCATGTTTCTGGATGTCCTACCCCAGAGTCGTCCTCTTGAGCGCGGGAGAACCAAGAGTGGAACTGGGGAATGGGTGATTCTGGATTGAGCTGTGAACGGACGAGGGTACCCTTTGTGAACTGCTCAGCTTGGCCCGTTGCCTGATGGCCCGCGGGGGCGACTATGAAGTGTCAGTCATAATATACTTTAGAGTCATGATATGATGGCGATCCGTGGGGGAGGGGTAAGAACATACAGATGAGTTTTGAAGGATCAGCAGAATGAAGAGCCATTTTAGCAGTGGAAAAGAATCTAGAGCTGAAGACAGGTGTTAGCAGACGCATTCTGTTTAATATATGAGGGGTTTGTCATGAGATCATGCGATTGACTTGACTCACAGTTGAACCTTGAGGCATACGATGGGCTAGGATGGGATGTTTAAGAGGGAAAAAGAGGTACGTACTGCAAACTCCCGGTGGGTAGTGGAGTCATGACATCTTCGAATGTGCTTTCTAGGGTGATTGACTTGAGATGCAGAGACAGGCAAAGCGTATTATCTACAACGAAGAGTTGAATCCAATGGGACGAGTATATCCAAGACTCGTCCAACAAGTATTCAAGTCAAGATACGGTATGTGTGCAAAGGATCATTGGACATAGAAGCTTGAACCATCCATGCAAAGGAAAACAGACAAAACACACGATACACAGCACAGAGAACAGACGATTGAAATAAATTAAGTAATAAATTAAATAAACGTACGTACGTATACGACGTACATACATAATATACATAACATACATTAAATCATACGCATTGACGTGAGTCGCGTTTACACATTCTATAACATCATAGGTCGTTCACTGGCATCATCCTGGAATGCTTGATAACGCCGATTTCTATCCGACTTTCAAAGCCCAAATCAAAATATTACAAATCCCAACAAAATAAATCGTATCATGAACTTTTTTTTATATCCCATCCGTCTCCTGTTTACGCATCAGCCATAACCAGCGCCAACAGAGCCATACGGCAGTAGAGACCATAGCGCATCTAGATGACATGTTAGCAATCGTGGTCAAAGGTTCATAGAAAAAAGCGCTTACCTGTCGGAAGTATGCCGCCCTCTGGTCGAAGTCGACCTCCTCAGCGACCTCCTCATTGCGGGGCAGAGGGTGCATCACAATCATGGAGCTCTTAGCATGCTTGAGCGAAGCGTTGTCCACACGGTAAGAGTTCTTGACACGCTGGTACTCCTCCTCAGTAGGGAAGCGCTCCCGCTGCACACGAGTGCAGTACAGGACATCGCTGCGACCGAGAATCTCAGGGGTAAGAGTCTCAGACTCGCAGAGAAGCTGCCCGGAAGCAACAAGCTGCTCTCGGACCTTGGTAGGCAAGGCAAGTCCCTTGGGGGAAACCAGCTGGACCTGGACATGGTAGTGTCGGAGCAGGTACACCAGAGAGTGCACAGGTCGGCCGTAAAGAAGATCACCGATGAAGGTGATGGTCAAGCCCTTGACAGTACCCAACTCCTCACGAATGGTGAAGAGATCGAGGAACGCCTGTGTGGGGTGCTCCTTGCTGCCGTTACCGCCGTTGATGACGGGTACGGGACTGTACTTCTCAGCAACGTGGACGCTGTTCTCCTCGGGGTGGCGGAGGACAACGGCATCACCGTAGCAAGCGAGGGTACGAAGGGTGTCCTGGAGAGTCTCGCCCTTTTGAACAGAAGAGTGCGAGGTGGAGATGGCGATGGTGCGACCACCAAGACGCTGCATAGCAGCATCGAACGACGCCGAGGTGCGGGTAGAAGGCTCATAGAAGAGCGTAGTCAGGACGCGGCCTCGGAGGATATCCAAGACACCCTCTCGCTGAACGCCAAGACGCATCTCCTGAGCAACAGTGAAGAGAAGGTGAAGATCGGCTCGGCTGTATGACTTGACGGACAGAACGTGGGTGTTCTTGAACGACGAAGACCGGGCTAGCAGCTGCTTGAGCGAAGAGCTGACCATTGGCTGAATTTGCAGGCCAGGGGTAAGCTCGTTGGCAGCAGCAGAGCCAGAATCGACACCACGAAGTCGGTTCAGGGGCTGGAAGCCACCAAGTATGGACATTCGGCGGGCCTGAGGAGAGTCGGTAGCCTGGGCGATCGATGTCGTGGGCTTGACAGGAGGCGACATAGGAGGAGCGATGTGCGCAGACATATCCTTGCCCTGAGGCGAGACAGACAGAACCTCACCATCAAGGCAGACAGTGGTGTTCTGGAAAGTAACTCGCTGGACCGAGGCGCGCATAATGCGACCCTCGAAGGGAGACCAGAACTCACCAGGGGCCACGGTATAGGGGCGGTCAATCTCAGCCTCGATGGTGGTGCCAGACTGCTCGTGAAGCTCAAAGATCTCCATGGGGTTGGTGTACATGCGGTCCTTGATGTCGTCAACGGTCAGACGGCCCTCGGCAACTGAGGTCAGGAGCAGAGGAAGAGCGTCAGAGATGCCCATGTGAGGATCACCCTTGTGACCCAGCGAAGTAGCCAGGCGGTAAGGGAGACTGCCGATGGAGAACACATCAATAGTGGACATGTGCGCCCAGAGAGCCTTCTGGTCAGCAGCGGTGGGGAGACGCTCGCACTCGGGGTACTCGTCACGAGAGAGGTAGAGTGAGTATATAGACACATCACAGGTGACTTGGAGACCCTTAGCCTTGCTAAGAGCGATGAGCTTGATGTCATCCTTGTTGGTAACCGAAGTAACGTGGATGCGGCGGCTGTGGAGGCTGGCAAGCAGAAGGATAGAGGCCAGATCGGTGAGCTTAGCGTCAGTGACGATAGGCTTGTGTGCAGGCCAGGCGTCGAAGTGAGCAGTGACAGCAGCGACCTTGCTGATGTTGCCAGAGAGGTGGTTGAAAGGAATGAAGAGAGATCCAACCTCGCCAGTAACATGGCTGATCTGGTCAGCATTGTCGGAGGTAGCGGCAACAGAGAAGTTGTAATCGCAGTAACCACCTCGTCGGCTGTTCTGCTGAGCTGTGCTCAAGGTAATAGCATCAGTGATGGCGCCGTCAACACCCAGAGGCATGACGCGGACCATGCTGAAACCAGCAGAGATGGAGGCCTTGGTCACGGTCTGGAGGTCATCGTTGTTGGCGGAAGCGATGCCGGGAACGAAAGCAGCAACGTTGATCAGACCTGGCAGCACAATAGTGCGGTGGCTGGTCTGATAATCGCGCTTGGAGACCTCAAGCTGGAAGTGACGGGCAATGGCCTCAACAAGAATCTTGGCGTTCTTGACGTTGGTGACAAGAGGAATCTGGTAGTCGACAGCCATACGTCGAGTCTGGTAACCCTTACTCATGTAGTTGGCAGGACGGCGGTACTTGTTGTTGGAAGGCAAGTTGATGTACAGATCAATGGTGTTCTTGGCCAGATGCTGGGTCAGCGAGAACTCGGAGCTGCGGTCCTCCTCCTTGCCGAGAACCTCAAGGTACTGGCACTGAACGCCATGCTCCTGGAGGAAATCGGCAGTACCAGAGGTGGCAAACAGCTTGTATCCGATCTTCTCGAGCTTCTGCACGGCAGGAAGCATCTCACGCTTATCAGCGTAAGAACCGATGGACAGCAAGATGTTCTTCTTGGGGATCTTGAAGCCAGTGGACATCAAAGCCTTGAGGTAGGCCTCGTTCTTGTCAACACCGAAAGAAGCAACCTCACCAGTGGAAGCCATCTCAACACCCAGAACGGGATCAGCACCAGAGAGACGGGAGAAACTGAACTGGGGTACCTTGACACCAACACAGTTGGGAGCAAGGTCGGTAGGAGGGTAAGCCTGGAAGGGCTGGCCCATGATAGCCTTGGTAGCCATCTCGATCAGGTCAACACCCATGACCTTGGACACGAAGGGGAACGAACGCGAAGCACGAACGTTACACTCTATAACCTTGATGTCGTTGTCCTTGGCAATGAATTGAATATTGAAAGGACCAGTGACGTTGAGAGCAGCACCAATCTTGCGGGTGGCCTCCTCGATTCGCTGGATCGTAGTGGCTTCCAAATCCTGAGGAGGCAGGATAAGAGTAGCATCACCAGAGTGAACACCGGCGTTCTCGACGTGCTCAGAGATGAAGTGGCCAATGACCTTACCGTCCTTGGCAACGGCGTCCATCTCAATCTCCTTGGCATTCTCAATGTACTTGGTGATAACGACAGGGTGCTCTCGGGAAACCTCAGCAGCCTGGTTCAAGTAGTTCTTGAGATCCTTCTCGGAGTACACGGTGTTCATAGCAGCACCGGAGAGAACGTAAGAAGGTCGAACCAACACGGGGTACGACACAGCGTTACAGAAGTCCTGAGCCTCGCTGAAACTGGTAAGTTCCTTCCAGGTAGGCTGGTCAACCTCAATGCGGTCCAACATACGAGAGAACTTGTATCGGTTCTCAGCGTTGTCAATCATCTCAGGAGAGGTACCCAGAACCTTGACACCAGCACGGTGCAGAGGCAGTGCAATGTTGTTAGGGGTCTGGCCACCCATAGCACCCAAAACACCACTTGAGTTCTCAAGCTGGTAGATATCCAGAATGGTCTCCAGGTTGATGTTCTCGAAGTAAAGCTTATCGGCTTCATCGTAATCAGTACTCACGGTCTCCGGATTGTAGTTCACCATGATTGTCTTGAAACCGGTGGCTCGGAGGGTTCGGATGGCTCGGACAGAGCACCAATCGAACTCCACGGAGGAACCAATACGGTAAACACCAGAACCAAGGACCATGACACCGTGGTCGTCGAAGTTGACGTCGTGCTCAGAGGCGTTGTATGTCATGTAGAGGTAATTGGTGAAGGCAGGGAACTCTGCGGCGACGGTGTCGATCTGCTTGACGAAGGGGGTGATGCCAGCCTCAAGACGCATGCGACGGACGGCAATCTCGTTGGAGCTCCAGAAATTGGCGAGCTGGCGATCACTGAAACCGAGGCGCTTGGCCTGGAGGAAGATGGAGGGGCTGGAGGCAATATCGGTGGTGGTGTAGCCAGTCATCCTCTTGGCGAAGTCACTCAAGCCCTTGAGCTTGGTAAGGAACCACTTGTCGATCTTGGTCAGTTCCCAGATCTTGTCGACAGTGTAACCTGTGTGCATGGCGTTGGCAATGGCGAAGAGGCGCTGGTCAGAGGGAGTCTGAAGCTCGTCCTCAATGCTCATGAGGGCCTCGGTTTCGTTGAAGCCCAGGTTGTGGAAGTCGATGGCTCGGATGGCCTTCTGGATGGCTTCCTCGAACGATCGACCGATGCTCATGACTTCACCAACACTCTTCATGGAAGAGCCAAGCTGGGTAGACACACGGGTGAACTTCTTGAGATCCCATCGAGGCATCTTGACAACGACGTAATCAAGAGAGGGCTCGAAGCAAGCACAGGTGGACTTGGTGACTGAGTTCTTGATCTCCTTGAGAGGAATGCCGAGACCAAGCTTGGCAGCGATAAAGGCAAGAGGGTAACCAGTGGCCTTGGAGGCGAGAGCTGAAGATCGAGACAGACGAGCGTTGACCTCGATAATGCAGTACTCGCGGGAGAAGGGGTTCAGGGCATACTGAATGTTACACTCTCCAACGACGCCAAGGTGGCGAATGACATTGACAGCTGTTGTTCGCAGCATGTTGTAGTCCTCGTCGGACAAGGTCTGGGAGGGAGCGACAACGATAGAGTCACCAGTGTGGATACCGAGGGGATCGAAGTTCTCCATGTTACAGACAGTGATACAGTTGTCTTGAGCATCACGGACAACCTCGTATTCGATCTCCTTCCAGCCCTTCATACTGCGCTCAATGAGGACTTGGGGACTGGCAGCAAAGGCCTTGTTGCAGAGGTCATGAAGCTCCTCTTCGTTGTTGGCGAAGCCACTACCGAGACCACCGAGCGCATAGGCGGCTCGCACGATGACGGGGAAGCCAATGTCCTTGACGACGTGCATGGCCTCATCGATGTCGTTGGCGGAAGCAGACTTAGCACACTTCTCGCCGATGGACTCCATGCTTCGGGCAAAGAGCTCACGATCCTCAGTGGTGATGATAGTATCGATGGGAGTACCGAGAACCTTGACACCAAGAGACTCAAACTCATCCTTGAGCTGGATACCAACCTGCAGGGCGGTTTGTCCACCGAAGGTAACATAGATGGCATCAGGTCGCTCATACTGAATGACCTTTCGGACAAAATCAGCATTGACAGGAAGGAAGTAAACCTTGTCAGCCAAGCCCTTGGAGGTTTGGATAGTGGCAATGTTGGGGTTAATGAGGACAGTGTAGATGCCCTCCTCCTTGAGGGCCTTGATAGCCTGACTACCAGAGTAATCGAATTCACCAGCCTGGCCAATGCTGAGACCACCACTGCCGAGGACGAGGACCTTGCGGACAGAGACACGGGGGTGGAGAGCCTCGTTCTCCTCAATGGTGCCGCCGGGGAAGACGACAGGAGTCTTGAGGAGCTCAGGCTTCTCAGCGCAGTTGGCCATGGTGTTGATGAAGACATCGAAGAGGAACTCGGTATCACGAGGACCGGGGGTGCTCTCGGGGTGGAACTGCACACTGAAGTAGGGCTTCTCAGTGTGGTAGATACCCTCGTTGCTACCGTCGTTGGCGTTGACGAAGAGCTCCTTCCAGCCGTTGGTGAGGCTGTCGGTGTCGACGGCGAAACCGTGGTTCTGAGAAGTGATGTGACACTTGCCAGTGACCATGCTGGTGCAAGGAATGTTGTGGCCACGGTTACCGAACTTCATCTTCTTTGTGGTGGCACCAGCAGCACGGGCGAGGAGCTGGTGTCCCAAGCAGATACCGAAGACGGGGATCTCATTCTTCTCGAGGACGGTAGCGATGTTCTTAATGGTGTTCTCGAGGACGGCGGGGTCACCGGGACCGTTGGAGAGGAAAAGGCCGTCGAACTCGTCAATGTGGCTAGCGATGTCGTAGTTCCAGGGGCACACAAGGACCTCGACACCACGCTTGAGGAAGCACCTCAGCTGGTTGTACTTCATACCGACATCGAGGCACAGAACACGGATGTTACGCCCTGACGGGTGCTTACGGGCGACCGACGTGGGTGGCTTATAGAGCTTAGGCTCCTTGATGGAAACTACATAGATAATGAGCATGCGTCTCCTAGTACGAAAACGCTGGGGGACTCACCTTCTTCCACCAAGTTCTTGGTGTTGGGGTTGACCCACTCGACCTGCTCGAAGTGGTCGAGAGGCAGAGCAGCCAGGGCACTTTCGGCCTGGTTGCTGACAGCGCCATTGGTGAGGCTGCGGTTCTCAAGGCGCAGCTTACCCAACATGCTACCCTTCTCCCGAATCTTCTTGGTCAGGGCGCGAGTGTCAACGCCGTACATGGCGGGAACACCCTGCTCCTTCAGCCATGCGCCGAGAGAGGACGTGGCGAGGAAGTGAGAGAAGTCCTCGCCAGCATAGGAAGAGGTAACGAGACCAGCAATGTGGATCTCGCTAGACTCGAAGTGAGCAGGCAAGTCGCCAAGCAGCTCGTCCATGGTCTCGCGCGAGGGAACACCATAGTTTCCGACGAGAGGGAAAGTAATGACGAGGATCTGGCCGCGGTACGAAGGATCTGTCACAGACTCGGGATAGCCAACCATGCCCGTCTGGAAGACCAACTCACCGGCCATGCTCTTCTTGGCACCAAAGCTGTAGCCCTGGAAGGAAGAGCCATCCTCAAGCTCGAGACAGGCGAGGCCATCGTCCTCGGCGCTGGTCTGCCGAGCAGAGGCCGGAGGTTGAGGAACCAAAGCCATTGTTATGGATGTGATGTGAAGATTGAAACAAAAGAATTAGGAAAAGCTCCTGCGCTGGGCTTTATCAACGAGTACCCAGAAAGGCGCGGGGCACGAAACGACGTAGGTAGAGGGGTCGTCGTCGCGGGACTAGGACCAGGACAAAGACAGGGAGATTGCAAGCAATGAGCCAGCAACTTAACTCGTTTTCAGAGCTACCCTGATGTCAGAAGCTACCTCGCAATCATCAGCCTCAACAGTAATTGTGGGAGAAAAGGATCTTGGAGAAGAGCGAGGGTTTGAGAAGAGGAAAGGAAGAAGAAGAAGAGAAGTTCTCTCGACGACAGCGGCCCTTTGAAACTTTTTTTTTTTATCGCCTGGCCGGGTTGTTTGCTTTAGCACTGGCAGGGGACTCCCCCGCTGTGGGCTGAGAAGAGGTTTAATTGGTCAATTGACAGACAGTTCCCCAAAGGCTGCCAATTGTAGCAGCCGTAGTGATGCTGCAGGGACACTAAAATGCCCCTCCATGCCTTGGCCGAACCTCTCAAGCCTCTCCACAAGCTGCGCAACAACCTTTGCACTTTCATCATGGGTGATCGACAATGGAAAATGGTTGGACTCGAGCCTCGCGAGTGGGTTTATTCGATCAGCGGTCACTATCAGGGTTTAGCCGCACTGTCACGGTGATAGTCGCGATATAGGTATCCACTGTGAGCCAAGGCAGGTAGCGGGAAAGACGTGTAACGACTCCGGTAACGGAAGAACCATCTTCAAGGCTGGCATGGAGTTGTCATGACAAAGTCTTTAACGCCAAAAACATGACAATCTGGCAATCTGCAGTAGGGGACCATTCCGGAAGCTGCAGCATGTGCGTGAGCCTCACTCTGTAAGCACAACCATAGGGCTTACTTTGAGAATACGATCAGCAAAAGCCATTCTCCTCACCCACAATCCAAACTCTTGACTCCAACACCCCCAATATCCAAAGCTCGAGCCCAGGTCGGCAGTGAGAAAAAGCGCATCACAGGCTAAAATAAGGAAAACCCACTTTCCATTCATCGTCCACCTCCACAACTCAAGAAAAAAAAAGATTTTTACCTCTCACTTTGCCATGATTGGATTAACTGATGTATGGCTGTCCACCTCGGTATTAGCCTCAGTCGAGCCGTCCAAACCCGCCATGCAGGTTCACTGTCGTGTTGTGCATGAGGATAAGACTGTGCTACATAGTACGTGGACAGATGACTCAGGTTGAGAAGGAAAAAGAAGTTCTATCGAAGGAACTTGTTCCCGTTGATGATTTAACAAAGTACAAACTTTCGCATGGCGGAAGGTGTCATGATTCAGGAAGCTTGAATCGCAACATAAAAGATATTTTAGTTGCATGTGATATCCAAGTGAAAATCGGAACAACCTAGCATTTAGGTTGTGCGACTCAAGCTCGAGAGAATTTACGTGTGATCATTTCCATATCGAACTTTAATTTCATCGTTAGTCTTTCTCGAAGTACTCCTCTAACGCCCGAGGCTAAAATTCCTACCACAAGATATACACTCCTCCTTTTAAAGTTTCTTAGGTGACACTGTTCTTATAAGACTGTTTCTAGCCCGCTGTTCTGCCAACTTCTTCAAATCATGCCAATATCCCTATACTAAAACAATATGTAAATGCTATTCGTTGGTGAGCGAACGAATCAGCCTGTCCCAAAAGAAACAACTCCTGTCTGAATGTCTATAAAACCTTGAGCCATATGTACACCTTCTAGCAGATCTCTGGATCCGTGGTAATACGGGGGTTGCGTTCACTAAGGCATTGGAGGAGCCCCCATGTTCGTGATCTGAGGTGTCCTCTGACCTGTTGGGCTGGCATGACTTCCCATCAAATTACCAGGTTTCTGTCCAGCTTGGGAATTGACACGGTACGCAGGTTCCTTTGTTGGGTCGAACCCTGGGAATGCAGCCTGTAACCTGGAGTATAGATCCTTGATGCTGCTGTTGCGTTCCTCGCGGTCTGCGACTGGGTCGATGTTACTCTCCGACCCCTCCGACCCCCCTAAAGCTGGGGCACGAAGTTTGGCTGAAAGATGCAAAGGAGGTGCACTCAGATACGTCGGGCATGGTGGAACTTTAACCTCGGGCTTTCTGTCTGCAAGTGCCGCCATGTAAGACAGGTTTCCTTGTAACCGCCGCATACATCTAAGGGACTATTAGTTATACTTAGTGATACTACTTCTCGGAAAACTCACTGAAGATAATCTTGCTGCAGCTGTGTCTCCTCTTCTGTTAACTTTTTATCAGTCGGGTTACCAGCTGCAGCATTCTCCTTTTTTATTTCCTGCTGAGTTGCCTGGATCTGAATAGACTCGTAGAGCAGTTCATGGTTGATATCAAGCAACAAGGAAAAGCGCTCCTTATCTCGCGCTTCAGTTCCCGGGCTTAGAGGGACCGCATTCGTTGAGCCTCCATTCACGGATGGCCCTTGATTTGAAGCAAAGGTAGGTGTCTGAGGTGTCGACAGAGCAGCAGATGGTTGTTGTTGCTGCTGTGTTTGTCCCTGCCCCTGTCCTTGAAGGTGCTGGGGTTGCTGGGGCGGCTGCTGCTGTTGTTGCGGCAGTTGTGGTGTATGCTGGCTTGTCGGTGTTTGGCTCTGAGACGGAGGCTGAGGCGTCGGGAACTGGCCCTGTTGTAGAGCGTTGTTCGGCGTCCCTTGCGCAGCACTCTGTGGTCTTTGAGGAGTCGATACCTGACCCATACCGGCTGGGTTCGCAGCTTGCTGCTGCTGTTGTATATGTTGCTGCTGTGCCTGCTGCTGTTGCTGTTGTTGCTGCTGTTGCTGTGCCTGCTGTTGTTGCATTCGCTGCATCATCTGAGGTTGCTGAGGCATACCGCCCTGGTTCATCGGAAAGCCCTGCATGCCACCACCCATCATATAATTCGGTGCGAAATTTTGAGGTGCGACCGACGAGGAAGCGACTTGACCGTAGGGGTTACCGGGGAATTGCTGTTGGAATCCTGCCACTATGCGCAATTTATTAGCTACCAGAACCTCATTAGACGATGAGTCGCGTCGCAAATGGGTTTGCGCCACGCTGGCTACCACTCGCGCCTGATCGTATACCATCCCAGCATCGTCAACAAAGTCGGCGAAATTTACGATAGCATTGAGATCCGGCGCGTCTTGAAGGATGCGATGGCGGAGTGCGCGCAAATGAAGAGACGGGACCTACTCTGACCATTAGCAGCCATGTGCTGCATACCTGGGTTCGGCATCATGCCTCCAGGGCCAGCACCCATCATTTGAGGGTTTGCGCCAGGGTTGAAGCCTCCCTGAGGCGTCATACCGGCGAACTGCTGTTGCTGGTTATACATCATCTGTTGAGCAGCTGGCTGGGCTCCGGACTGCTGCTGTGGGGCAGAGTTGTTGAAGGAGGGAGCAGCATTGTTGGCAAAGCCATAGCCGGCGGAGTACATGACCGCGACTGACTGGACTGGGAACTGGGACTGTAACCTGGGGTTGGATTGATCGCTTTTCAGGGCGTCAAGGCGTCAGTGCAGCGCTTCAAGCGGCTGGGCTGGGCTCGGCTGGGCAGTGGTGCTGTGGTAGCAGCGGCAGATAGCAGAATATAGTGGGAGGGGATAGGGATGCGCGCGTGTGTGAGCGAGAACAGGCTTGTCGTTGGCTGGCGATGGAACACGAATGGAGACAAGGCCCAATCAGTCGATCAGGCTCAGGATCAGGTTCAACAATGAGATAATCGATCGTATCGTTTCGTCGATTCGGTGAGTGACAGGTTAGGTTGGGTCGTGTCAGATCAGGTCAGGCCAGGTCGGCTTTGATGGCGTACGTAGTATGGCGTAGTATTGGAGGAGGCTGGTACGAACGCGGTCGGTCCAGTTGGTTCTAGGATTAGGAATGAAACCTAGACCTAGACCTAGAGTCAATTGCAAAGGTTGAGACGTGGAGTGGGGCAAAACGTTACAGCCAGGAAACTGCTTTTTATCGTGTAAATAATGCCACTACTTTAGTACCTACCTTAATATACACATATCAACCCTACGTATACATCAGCAAAGCGTTCTTGCGTGAAATAAACTTCTAAACATATTGATGACCATATATCCCACCGGTTGAATGCACTTCTTATACTTACGTATCTCGTGTTGCGCCAAACGAACACACCCAGGGAATAAATGGACAACAAGCCAGGATTAGAGAATTTCAGCCAGGGTGAGACAAACATTGAGGTGGGCGTGTAAGGTAGTGACAGTTTACTGATAAAACTCAACTGAAGGTATGTATATGAACATAGTGACTTGCTATGTCCAGATTGTCCCATAGTCACAAGTTTTACATGAGACGGTAGCTACAGGTATGGCACTGATGTTAGCAGAACTAGATCTATGAGTACTGTGAATCTGTCTTTACATTCAATTACTCTCGCAAAATATGATATATACTCTTTGCCCATGATCATTCTGGATATTTATAGTCTACCATCAGACATTGCTTAAGTGTCTCTTCACCTAATCGTTCGGTAGCATTGGCTTGTTCAGTCAAGCCATATCTGTCCTCGGCTGAACCCCCCTCCTCAAATTCACTTGAGCTTATTCTTACACCCTCCACCTTCGCATCGATCATCATACTTCTATAGCGCAGCTATTTCGAAGCAGTCATTCTCACGCAAATTCACGTCATGCTAATTCCTCTATCTTGAAAGACAGATGCTGAGTCCTCGTCTGTCTCTATTTCACGTTCTCGACAACCCAAAAGTGACCCTATACATACTATGCGTTAGTATGACCGCCTAGTAAGATGCATTCGTCTGGCACCAGACCAGAGGCCAAAAAGACAAAAGGGTAAAAGATATGATCACGCTGGGGATCGAACCCAGAATCTTCTGATTCGTAGTCAGACGCCTTGCCATTGGGCCACGCGACCTTGGTGTTGAATGGTTCCTCGTCGGCAAAATTCTTGCCATGATCGTGGAGGAGAGATGCCGAAAGAACTCTCGCCAGGTCAACATAGGTTCTTGATATGGACGTTTTGTTATAATCTACATGTAGTGTGATAAGACTATGCTGTTGTTACCAAGAATTTCAAGTTTTGTCCACGTATTATTGTATGTATAGAACTATAGGCTGGCATATAACATCAGCCATAGGTGCAATTCTTCAACATAGTCTAAAACACAGGGCTCAACTCAACTTCAATATTCTAAGTAAGGTGGCTATCAGACTGTAACCGACTTGTATTGCATGATTTATGTCGTGCCCTTCGAAAGTGGGTAGAGTTGACAAGCTCGATCAGGTCTGCTCAATGCTCGACTCACGACACCGTACATCGTCTATTACAGCGATATATCTGAAGCCATACAAGCCAGCGTCTCACGCCGTACCAAGCACCAAAAACTGGAGTCTTTATCAAGCTGTGGGATATCATAACGGAACATGTCGTTTGGCTAATCAGGCTTAGGGTCAATTGCATACTTCCTGTATGTCATCCACGGTGATTCTCAATCCAAGTAATAATGAGACAATTGTCTTACTGTAAGGGTTCCCCTTACACTCGTTCCTTGAAACTTGATCGGACTTACTTGCCTTGTAGATTGATTGACGTGGGAAGCGCATGTAAGTGGATGGTGGGGCAAGACAAGATAGAGTTTTTCCTATCACCAGAATTTTCTCACCAAGAGCACATAAATCCCTACAGTTACAACAAGCATCAGTAGCTATGATGTATCTAATTTCTTAGTATGAAGAACGGACAGAGTATACATACTATCGTAGTAAAGAGTCTCGGGGTTGTTCGTCTGAACATAGACCGGCAAAAAGCTGATACTGTCCGCCACGGAAAGAGATCGACGGACAACAATTTAATACAGTCGTAGGACAAAAGTATGATCACGCTGGGGATCGAACCCAGAATCTTCTGATTCGTAGTCAGACGCCTTGCCATTGGGCCACGCGACCTTTGATGTTGAGGATCGTGTTGATATTGCTCATCCTATCGATGGTCCCGTTTGTGGTGCAAACACCTTCTATCCTCGCCAGCTCCATGGTCAGTAATGAGGCTCTCCCAGTTGGATTAGTCGATTTTATCCAGTGCTTGAGTTTTGAATGGGCCTTTGTGTATGGGAATTAGATTGAAACTGGTGTGCCAATCTTGATGTCATATTGCGCAATTGAGTATCTTGAGTTCTAAATACTAGCTAGCTACAGATACAACAGGTTCGAATTAACGTCCTTTGTCTGTGTTGTTGACCAAGTACTTTCATGGCTAAAGGATGAGAACCTGACAAATCCGTATTAAACACACGCTAGTTATACGACTTTCCCCCTTCCATTATGTCGCTATCGATCAATCATTAGAGCGCTTTCGGGATTTTTGTTCTGCTGTAGGGTGGGATTGAATCATCTGTAAGCGATTGGAAACAAGCATACGCGATCACTGACTCAATAGGTCTCCGAATACAATGTCCCACTCGTCATTTAAATCTGGTACGTACGCAGTAGCCAATTGCTTATCGATGTTCAAAACCGAATCTTAGGTATTATACCAATTCAATGCCTCTTAAGGCGTACGTCCATGATACTGCGACTGACCCACAAAAAAAAGCCGATGACTCGCCCCTCCGGCGTCGGCTTCAGCTACCAAAAGCGATCTCAACACTCGCCTTAAAGAACCGCGCAGCACCCTCTATGTCCTCCATATTACACACTCGAGGAGATCAATCAGCTTCAAAATGACACCTTTTAACCTTGAGGCCTGCGCCAGGCCCAATATTCTAGCCCTCCAGCCTTACCGCTGCGCTCGAGAGCACGTTGCCCCTCCCCCGCAACAGACACAGACAGCTAACCTATCTGCAGTGACTACAAGGATGACGGCACAAACATCCTCCTCGACGCTAATGAGAACGCGTTCGGGCCCTCGCTGAGCCCGGATGTTGCAAAGACAACTTCCAATGGCGTTGATGTCGACTTGCTTGGCCTGCACCGCTATCCTGACCCTCATCAGGAACCGCTGAAGCAGCTGCTTTGTGAGCTGCGCAACACCCACGCCCACACGAGCAAGACGCTGAAACCCGAGAATCTGTTTGTCGGCGTTGGCAGTGACGAGGCGATCGATGCACTGCTGCGGTGCTTCTGTGTTCCTGGAAAGGACCGCATTCTTACATGCCCCCCTACATATGGCATGTATTCTGTGTCTGCGCAGGTCAACGACGTAGCACTTGTCAAGATTCCTCTGCTGGAGGCCCCGACATTCAGCATTGATGTGCCAGCTATCCTCGATGCCTTGACAAATGAACCCAACATCAAGCTCGTCTACCTCTGTTCTCCTGGAAACCCTACAGGTTCAGTACTCGCCAAGTCCGACGTGCAGCAAATCCTTAACCACCCATCATGGAACGGAGTTGTTGTTCTCGACGAGGCATACATCGACTTCGCTCCTGACGATGCTTCACTCGCTGAGTGGGTAACCGAATTCCCCAACTTAGTCGTTATGCAAACCCTCTCCAAAGCGTTTGGCCTGGCCGGTATCCGTCTTGGTGCTGCATTCACTTCCCCCCCGATTGCCCGACTTCTCAACAGTCTCAAGGCACCTTACAATATTTCGAGCCCTACAAGTGCGCTTGCATCCTACGCAGTCTCCGAAAAGGGCCTCGCTGTCATGCGAGACCACCGCGCCCGTCTCATCAAGTCGCGCGACCGTCTTGTTCAAGAGCTCCCCAAGATCCCTGGCGTTGGCCGTCTACGAGGTGGCACCGAGAGCAACTTTCTGCTTTACGAGATACTTAACTCAGCAGGCGAGCCAGACAATACCGTGGCACAGGCTGTCTACGAGAAACTTGCCGAGGGCAAGGGCGTCGTTGTGCGGTTCAGAGGTAAAGAGCACGGTTGTCTAGGATGTTTGCGCATCACAGTCGGTACAGAGGATGAGGTGACAAGATTCCTGGAATCGTTGAAAACGACTTTGGTAGAGGTTAGAGGATCATAGACTAGAGCACTTGCTCGGGAGAAAGGAAGATAAAACGAAGGTGTTTCAAATTAATTCTAGAATATATAGGCATAATCTCATGGAATTAAAAAAACGACTTTCATGGTATGAGTGTCTTAAAGGTATAAAAGGAAAACCCCTTGGCCGTGTATCCCTGATCCAAACGCCTATCCTATTTTAGCCCACTGAATCTATCAAGTTACCCTGAACTTTTGTCTAGGCTAGTCCGAAGAACAACAGGATACTTCCCACACTGAATGATGCCAGGACGAGATCGGCTTGGAAGTGGTCGGCAGCACCTTCGCTCTTGCTGGGCTTGGCGGATTCTTCTGATGATGTGCCGGTTCCTGTCTCTGATGAGGTGGAGGTGGAAGTTGAGGTCGGTGTACTCTTGATCGAGGCCTTGTCTCTGGCCATGGCAGCCCAATCAGTGTCGCGGACGACCTTGACGTCCTTGCCCTGGAGCGGTGCCGGGGAATCACTCAGCAGTAAGCCCTGAACAACCTCAAGAGCGCACATCTGCTGACCGAGGCCGGGATTCCCATCAAAGCCTGACATCCACCAGCGCAGACCACACTCACGGCCAGACTTACCACCGACACATGTTTGAACAGCAGCCTTGGAAGTTGGGACGAGGTGGTCTTGGACATAGCCCTTCAAGGAGGGCTGCATCTGAGCGGCGAGGTACATAAAGCGCGCCAAGTAGCCCTTGTGAGTAGATGCGTCTGCGCCGCACTTGTTGACGGGCTCGCAAGTGCCCTCGTACATGATTAGACCAGGTCTGGAATCGGGATGGAAGAACCAGGCTGTGCCCTCGACCAATCTTTTGGTTCTCTCAGCCCACTCTGGCTTCCCTGTATAGTTTGCGAGAACAGCAGAACCATAGAGATAGATGCCGGCGGTGTAAGTGTACGTGGCAAGTGATTTCTTCTGGCAGTTGTCACGAACATCGGCACCGTCGTAGACGTGGTAATTGTTGTTGTCAATGAACTCATGTTGCCACGACCAGTCCCAGACCTTGTTCGCCCAGTCAAGATACTTTTGTTCACCCGTGATGCGGGCAAGACGGGCTGCAAGTTGGAAGAAGCCTCCGTTGGTGACCGTGTTCTTGTAATTCATGCCGTTGGGATTGTTGGGGTAGATCTGCCATCGGAGACCACCACCGCAAGTTGTCGGATCCCAGCGACTGGCAAGCGAGTCGAACACATTGATGCTGATTTGAAGCCAAGATGGGAGATCGCGGTTGGGCTGGGGGAAGTTTCGCTCAGCAGCCGAGAGGACTGCTTGGCCCCAGAAGAAGAGATCATCATTACCCTCCTCGTCGGCGTGCTCAGTAGGCACATAGTTGTGATTAGTGCCGAGGTTTGTAGGAGCTAGAAGTGCCTGGATGACCACATCGTTGTAGCTGTAGTCTCCCGTGAGGTGGTAGTAGTCGAGCATGATGCCCCAGAGGGCACCGGCTACCCACCAGTAGTAGGGATCTTGGAGATCGCCCATATCTTTTGGCACTGACGATACGTTGCCCCTGTAGTAGGTCATGGTATCAAATGCCAGAGTCCCCGCTACATCCTTGATGGATTCTGAAGATGTTAGTGATAGGTAACAACTTTTGTGGCCTGGTGCTTACTGGAGTTTTTCGTGTCGAGTGAGCTTGGTGCGGTTTTGGTAGCAACCGCAAGGGAAGCCAGACTGAGTAGGCCCAAGAATTTCATGCTGAATAGTTCTGGTGTGTGATGATGCAGAAAAGTGAGTTAAGATGTGTCGCGCAGCGACTGTTTTATAGGCCTTCTCCAGGAAGATACAGATGCAAATGTAGATGTAGACAGATATGCTCAGATAGATGTATCTAGAAGCTTGGCTGGGCCTTTGGATGGTTGTTACCCAACCGAATGAATGTGAGTTTACTCAAAGGAAGCTGCTACCAGTGATGGTGATCCTGGGTGTGGAGTAACAGTACTTATAAAAGTGTAGAGAAGGACAACCAAGATAACACCGAAAATGAACGACAGACGTAGCAAAAGTAAGATAACGGGCAGTGGGACCGAGGAGGGTTTGTCCCAACACTAGAGAATGGAATACGAGAATGTAATAAGCTGAAGCTCTAAAGACGTTCAATCCTTTCTGGGATTTCCGTTCTTAGGCTGGACTGGGCTAGTCAGACGATGGGGACCAGACGAGGTATTAATATGCCTACGATAGCCTAGCAGAAATGAACTGTTTTCAGATACACAGACATAAACAGGGAGGAACATCTTTGGAACGATCGATGGATGACGAATGGTACTGGGTTCGTAAGCCTAGACCAGTGCACTACGGTGCTACGGTGAGACCTTTGCTCATGAGCCTCAGACAATCCAACGTTGAATCATAAATACCCAAGGCCGTGGATACAAACTCTCCCCGCAGTTGAACCTGGCATGACAAGGTATACAACCCCTGATGTCCCGAGCGATCATCCGTGGTCTTCGAGCAGAGCAAATCATCGTGTTACAGAAAGGACCGGTTGTTTCGCGTCGCCGCGCGGGTAGACGATCGACAATCACTCATCAAGCTCATGGTCTTTATCTTGCCCATCAAATTCATGTTTTGGAACTAAAAAAGAAATTGATTCAGGGGTAAAACGCCGCTAACTTTAAGCAGTCAGATGTTTTGGGGTAGAGGAATGAATGGTAGGCGTCTGGATAAGGCTTGGGGTATGATCGGCGAGCCCGGTTAACTGACCGGGAGAACAAATTTGGTGGTATAAAATAGAGAAAAAACTGACCTTGCTATATTAGGGACCGTTTTTAGCCGTATTTTTATATAAATCCTGGATTAATAACTTAGCAATACTCTTATAAGTAAATTTAATAGATTAGATATACTGACCTAATAGGGGGGTCTATTAATTATTATATAAGGGCAAGATACTAAATAAGATCTCTATTTTTTAGTATTTTTTACCGGTTAGTTACCTAGGTATAAAAGCACCTAAATCTCTTATTATAGCGGCTATAATAAGAGCTTTAAATCGGCTTTAATATTATATTTAGATTATATTCTTTATAGCTAAGGATTAGTAATAACTTTATTTAAAAGCTTATTATTAATAACTTTAATAACTATTAGCTCTAATAAATAGCTATTATTATCTAATACCTAGAAGCTATAAAAGGTTAGTGTTATTATTAGCCTTACTATATAGAGAGGCGGCTAAAAACTAAAATACTAGCTAATAGTTAGGAATATATAAAATAGCTACTTATTATACCAGAGATAATATTTAATAACCTATTTTATATAAAAAAGATATAGTTTTTTATATTTTCTAAATAAATAAAAAATAATATAAAAATAATAAATAATTAATATTAATTATTT
>JAAGWP010000410.1:0-49964 GCA_013266165.1 Fusarium graminum
CAGAAATATAGACAGGTCTTAGTTTGTTTCGAGGAATAAACGATTCGTGGGAATGTTGCCAAACATCATTCTACCAGCATTTTGCACATTGTTTATCACTGACAAGTTGGCCACAGCAGAGGGACAGAGTAACAATCCCAAGAAGATAGTAGGCTTTTATAAATAAATAAATGTTTGTCTAAAGAAGATTCTTATTCTGGTTTATTTTATTTTATCTTGTTTTAATTGTCCGTCATCGATCGATGGATTCGGCATAAACATGCACTATGCACGAAACAGCAACGCCCCAGCGGAAACAGAAACACAACACCAAAGCAACTGATCATCGCAATCAAACACAAACTCCCGCACCTGTCAGCAGCCGTCACCACTGTAATGCTGCACTGGCAGCCAATAAGATAGGCAAATACCATCAAGGCAGGTCTATCTTGTCTTTCCATGTTGTTAAAAATATAATTAATCGCAAAGTGGCTTTTGGTCCGTCCCATCTCCATATCCGTGATCCTGACTTTATTACTCGTCTATTTACTTGAAACGTCACATTGTGGTCCGAACATACCACTTCCCATCTCTTCCTAGTTAATTGTTCTATGTCCCCTCAATTATTGCTCACCACGCGACCGTTCCTTTGCTCGTGTTCTCTTTTTCGCTTTCCAACCACCTCGCCGCAGTGCAGCGCAGTGTTTTCTCTTCTCAGTCACTCGTTTAACAAATAAGGTGTTGATCACCTGCTGGTCTGTTACACTTTGAATCACAATCAACTTTTTTTCCCCGACAAAACCTCTGTTTAAAGATCCTCAACTGTCGATACCTGCGTCACTCACTACCCAAGAAACCACCATCAAGATGCACTTCCTCAGCCTTGTCGCTGTATTTCTCGGCCTCACAGCCGCTGCGCCTGCTCCTGTACCTGCTACGACCACTACCAAGGATGAAATGATCGTTGTACCGACTGCTGCTCCCTCAGGCCAAGAGCAAAACACCACGTACTGGTCTGTCGGATGCCATTCTATCACCGCCTGCGACAAATCTTCTTACGTCGACCGAGAGGCTCCTGAGGGCACCACACCCGCCGACTTCCACGACTGCGCAGCTTTGCTTTCCACCTTTGGCGAGCGCAACGGCACATTCAGCATTCCTCGCGCTGCCGACGACGACCGCGAGTACGCTTTTGGAGAGGGACATGTCAACATCGTCAAGTCTGGCTCGTGCGCCTTTTCCGTACGCGCCGACAAGGCGTTGATGATTGGCGACGACGACATTGTTTGGATCATGCAAAAGGCTGTTCTGGAGAACTCTGCTGGGACAGAAATGATGGCTCGTGGATCTGTCAAGTGCAATGCCACGGATGGTGGAGAGAAGGGAGGACTTTACTGGCAGATTCACGGTGCTGATTCAACCGGTGGCTATTAGACGGATGCCGGGTTGATGATCTTGATGATCGTCTGTCTGTCTTATGAAATGGCTGTAGAACTATCTTGACGATCAAAGTTCTATTGGAGGATCGGTTCTGGAACGGTCTTCATGACTACATGCGTTGTTTACGTGCGATACCCAATTGTACACAGAAGGACTGGCAGTCAAAGATATTGTCACTGTTGCGTATATAATTCTCTTCTCTATCGTCCCATGTGAGACATTTGCATCATGTCGTATAGGATAGCACATTGATAAAATGAGTGTTCGGAGCCTTTAAGTGAGTACCTAGTGAGTGATATTAGCTATGGCCAACTCCTGTAGGCAAACCTCACTACTTAAAGGGCTCACTGCGTAACTAAACATCTTCACGACGGCTCATTAGTCTTGTTAATAATGAGAGTAGTCAGCAATGTGTATAGTAACGTTCATATTTATTTCAAAGTAACTTGGCTCAGTTCTAAGTACATATAGTCAAACCTGCTAGTTTATTTCCTCGACTGCTTTCTTGGTCGAGTCATGCATGTTTCCTTTACGCCAAATAAGCAAAGTAATTAAGCAACATCCCAAACTCCCAACGCTGACGCCCGCATATACAATCATCCATACGATTGTTATACACAGGCGTCGCAGGTATAAATCACCTTTCAGCGATCATGCCTTCACCATCTAACCCTAATCATATGCAGATTTCATCTCCAAAACTGACTCGGATCCCCTTGATGTGAGTTCGGTCCATGCGGCGCAGCTTAGCAGCTTCAGCCTCCAGCTTTTCTATGCGGTTTTCACATAGTTCCTCGATATTTCGAGAGCTTATCATTACCTGCCGGGCGCCCCTGAACATGGTTTCTAGTCGGCTTTTGCAGTCTTGAACTTCTCCACGCATCGCGCGCGTGGCGCAATCTCCAGCGTACTCAAGTAGGCGATCGATGCTGACTAGTTTTTCTTGAATTCCTCGTTGTTGTTTAAGAACGTTGTTGATGGTGTTCTCGATGTTGAGGGAGTACTCCTTGATGGCGGCCTTGATACGGTCTTTCTCGGCGAGCGTGGCGTCGCGCTTTTGACCTCGGGGTGAGCCTGGTAGCGAAGATGAAGTAGGGGGTAAGGGCCGAATTTGACTGGCTTGTCGAAAAGAATTGACCTGCACGTTGGCGTTGGTGACATCCTGAGTAATGAAACGGAGCTGTCGTTCAACGGAGTCGAGGGTAGAGTAAATCCACAGAGTCTTTGTGGGCACGGTCGACGGGGTAGTGTCTTCCCGCACCAGCTTAGGATTCTGTGAGAGGTACTTCTGTCTTTCCTCAGAATCTTTGATTCTTCGAGAACGGATCTGAATGTCAACGCGATGGAAGTTGGTGAGGCGCTTAGTGTTGATGGGTTTTAGGTACGAGTAATCTGGAGCTCTAGTGGGCTCGGGAACAAAAATACCTTCCGTGTGCAGTTTCGCTACGGCCTTTGGGGATAATTTCACGTATGAGGCGTCTGGAGGCTTGTTGGACTTGGGAGATGGTCTACGTGGCGATAGTGATGTGTCGGGAGAGGAGCCATGAGATGAGATGGAAGATCCAGTTGATGGCGTAGGCATCCTGAAGGTGCGTCCTGGACTGTCTGGTGTGTTATGGGAGGACAAGTTCGAGAATCCGGTAGACGGTGTAGGGGCGCGAAAGGTACGACCTGGCCTTTCAGGCGTGAGATGATCCTCATTGTGGTGAGATCCAGTGAGGTCCTTCTCGGGGCTGTATTCGAAGAAGTAGTAGTGTAGTTGATAGAGAGCGACCGCGACGAGTAAAACAATGACAGCGCTGAGAGAGTATGTCGACAAGTTGAGCAAAAGGGCGACAGAGAAGTAGATCAGGTTGAAGGTCGTTGAGAGAATGGAGAAGATAGTTCGGATGACAAGAGATTGAGAGTATAGCCCCAGGTCCCAGATGCAATAGATAGCCCACAACGGATCATCATAAGCATCGCAAACCTGCTCCCAGATCACAGAACCAACACGATAGCAAAGATGGAAGAACCAGACAGTAATGAAGGCACCCCAGGACATATGCCCAACAGTAGGACTGGCCTGATACTGGCTGACGAGCCACTTGGAAGACTCGGGGTAGCCAAGGGGGTTGCGAAGAAGCATGAAGAAGTATTGTAGAAGAATCACGATAATGCTGAACAAGAGATTGACGGTGTAGACGAAGAATTCGGGTACAATCGGCCATTGCTTCAGAAGGCGTTGGAAGGCAGTCTCAGGCTCGGGAAAGAGAATGCGGTAGTTGGGGAACTCCTTGGGATCGTAGTCGAGTTTCTTGCGCCAGAGCATTTTGGCTGATTTCAGAGAATCGAAGAAGTTTGAGTATAGTTTGCGAAGAAGATTGTGAGCTGAGTTTAGATTCAGCTGCGGGTGACGAAGTGTTGTTGAGTAGAACGACTGTTGCTCAAGTCGAAGGTGTGCGGTGAGGACAGGGATGAAAAAAGCAAACGGTCGTGATGAAAATAGTAAAGAAGCCAAGAGGTATGTTCACTTTCGCTGGTTCGTATTCACTTGCCAGAGACCTGGTTACTATAGGTAAAGTGCGTTGCCAGTTGCGTAGCAGTGCCAGAGAGGACTGGCACTGATAATAACTGAGGGTATTCATATTTAATTTTTAGGCACCGGCAGCCCAGCTTCACGGACCCGTCAAGACAGTTAATAAAGTCATGATAGTCTTTCAAGTAATACATAAAAGGATAGGAGTTGCGCTGATATAGTAGATTTCCCGATTTATTCTGGTACTGCCGCCATCTATGTGCCGAAATAGACAATATTTCTAGTAGTAGGTATGATCTACAGGCTATAAGCCTTGGCTATTGTGAATTTACATTCATATTACATACCAATTCTTTGAAGCACTGTCAAAGAGAGAGGTAGGCACCCGATATCGTACACAAACGTTACCGTGCATCAGCCTTGTCCGCATCTCATTATTCGACCAACCACAGCAACTCACGATTATGTTTAACAAAGAGCATACAACTGTGAATATGGGTGGTGGAACTCCTTAAACAAGAAGATAGTTATTCTAATTCTGGGCATTGTATTTTTCGACCACTCAAAGCTTTCTCAGTATACCTAGCTGGCTGTCTGTTGTATCAGTAGAAAGCACGTTTCGAAATGTATGCACGTACGTCTTACTTCGTGATTTTTCTAACGCAAAAGTTTTATGAAGCGAAAAGTTATCAATTATTATTAAGTTAAGATGTGATGTCGAGGTCTGTCTCTGGGTGAGTATTGCACGAGTGTTACAAATCTAGACGTTGGAACTGAATATATGTTGGAGTCGTCCAGGCTCTAAGCCCACCACAACCTGGTCGTACCACAAGGTTGAACTCCTTGAATTACTAAGCTACAGATACCAGATCATTTATCCAAGAAAAGACACGCTTTTTGTTTCTTTTTTGCCTTCCACTTTGAACTCTGCCAGTGGATTCGGGTAACTAACATCCCACGAGCTGTCATGGACCAGTCATCACATAACAAGCCCTTTCCAGCAGGACTCGGAATGTAGGAGATCAAAGACATCCACTTCCACCAAGGCCAGGCACATGATACACTGTCAGGGAGCTTTCTTGTCAAGAGCTGAAGTCTTTCATCAATCGCACTGGAGATTCTTGAAGGTCTTTGCACCAACTAACAGAGCTTGTTTGTAGCTAGCCATGCCTTTCAAAGCTAAACCATCGTTGACATGCACTCCAGCCATATTCCATGAGTGTATTCCACTTTTGAGTCGTCATTCAAGTCGTAAGATCCCATATATTCAGAGGTTTCGTGACGGAATGAGGCGTTCGAGACAAAACATTTGCTTAGGACCTACATCTCCGCAGCGTTTCTTCCGATGCCCCTGCTAGCTTCCTGTTAACTAGCGTCTTGAGTTGCTGAAATGGGTATTTCAAAGTATGCACTCTATCATTATCTCTCCTCCTAGGTCCGAAAAATGTCGCTTCTTAATATCGTGAGGTTAATCATGGAGACATTTCACACGAGTGACGTGCAGTAGCCTGTTGTCAAACCTTCCCATGACCGAGTCTAACTATTTCCTATTCCCATGACACTTAGTATAAGGCCGTCACGGTTTGATTCTCGCTGTGCATTGAAGGTTGCCGCCATTGCCACGGCATCTAGATTTGGGAGCGCTCGAAGGCACAGGAAAAGGAGAGTTTGAGGTCGTGGGGATGATAGCGCGCACTAATTACCAAATGCTTGGGTCCCAGCGTCCCGGATCGTCATGAAAGTTGCAAGCCCGCGGCTCTTGGTACCAAACGTTTATACAGCAGCTGCCAAGGAGTAGGACCAGGCTGTCCTGGCTATGGGGTGTGGATCAGCAGCTGTGCACGATTCTTTGGGCCGTGGGTTCGAGATGGTGTCTACTCAGGCTTGGATGAAGAGCCTAGACTCCATCTTGAGAGGAAACGTCTTTGAGTCGGTCAACGACTAGTAGACCATTAGCACAAACGGGAATAGGGAACATACCTGTAAGGCTGGATGAGGCTGGATGAGGCTGGTTAAGATGGAGATAGTGCCTGGGCGAAAATGAGTTCATTTCAGTCAGTAGTCAAGCATATGCAGTAGTGGATCTGTTGCTTGTCATGTCGGGGGCGCATCGCAACTTTATGCTGCTTATTCAAAGCTTTGTCACGGCTAAGAAACATTTGTTCCACGGATTCAAAGAAGTCCGTTCTGAAAGAGGACGACAATAAAGTGGATTGCTCTATTGTGCTGAGTGCCAAGACAATCTGTCCAAGTCTCGTTCCATTGATGAGTACAGGATATCAATCCATCTGATTAATATTCGTCCAGGGCGAGAGCTCGTTGAGAGGAAAAAGGCTCAGCCACAATACCTATTTTCTACCTATTGATATGAAAGTGGCGGTCATTTTTGCAGCACCTACGAATGCTCCTGAATAGACGTCACAGGCAAACTGGCAAAGTCTGCTGGACCCCCGCCATGGTGTCTAGGTGGTCAACTCTACAGTATCATGGCAGTCCATACAGGAACTGACGGCTTCCAAGGTTTGGCTAGAAGCCTCATCTGGCAAATCTACATCATCTACCCGCTGCCGCAGCCATCTCCTTTTTACTAGCGGGTTTGGCGAAGTCCTCCAAGGTTATCCCAGTTTAGGGATAGATTCCCACAATCGTGATACCCACGATGGAATGTGGCTGTCAGTTTTGACTTTGGCCGAAGATGGAGAGAACCGCGCTCACTCACGCAAGAGGAAGAGCTTCCATGGGCTAATCTTGCTTCAGAACGTTTCTGTCGGCGGAACCGCAGTTTAAGGTAGGATCCGTCAGGCTTTGAAAGTGTGAGTCTGGAAGGCCCGAAAACCAAGAGAATGTTCCATGGAAGCTCTCGAAGTTGCAGCGAGTCTCAAGTTTCATGTGGACGCCTCCGAAGCAAAACCTCCGGAACGGAGGATTGCGCGGGGCCATGGGGGTTGGATCTCGGGCTCCGTCGCGGACCGAAGTGGAGGGCAGCTTTCACGACTCGGTGGACTGCACTGCACGGTGTATGACGGCAATCAAAAGACCACCGTGAACGTGGGTTACAAGACACAATGCTAGAAAGCCTCAAATGCGCTGCGAATCAAACAGCTTCATCGGCATTTAGGTGGGACAATTTCATGAAATTGAATTGGCAGAGTCATCAAAGACAGACGCCTCGTGATACGGGTTCTCTCAACTGTTTTTGTTGGTGGAATTTTAGTGGCAGACCATATTTTAATCTCAAGGGAGCTTGAGAGGGTGCGACTTTGCGATGCTAACACGGAGTACAAGTCAAGCTAATAGATATCTTTCCAGGTTTGTTAATGAACTAATCTTTTTTTAATTGTTGCGTCTTTGCCTTCTTGCACAATCATGATTTGCGTCCCTACAGTGGTATGTTCTTTGGAGGAGAGCGATATTTCTAGCTTTACGTTATCGCTATGTTTTTAAGCTCCTTATGGATGGCTTCATCAGTGTCCGTAAGCTATGTGATAATGTCAAATTAGCCTGGAGTCTAGATGCGGCACAAGCTGGGGATTGCTGATCGAATTCTAGTTTGAGCAAGGCGGGAGTGCTCAGAGGTGGGTTTGAGTACAGAATGCCGGAATCTGGGCGAGTCAAGTGCCACATCATACGGGGCTATGATGTTCAGAGTTGCGCCGCAATGGTTTTAGCCGCAGCCGCAATGGTAGCAGAAGCTAAGACGAGTGTTATGATGGATAAGTCTTCAGAGCATCTTGCAAAAGAGTCTTGGCGTTGGGCGTTTCAATTGCGCGTGTTGCATTGGTCGATATAGGGTCTAGTTTGCGAGTGTGACCTGATCGATTGTACGTATGTTGGATCCGGGTTCCTGGAACACGGGGAATGTTACCACTCATTGGCAGGTTAGGTATCCGTGGGCTACCATCTTCTCACTGTCCTCTTTGCCCTCTTCTGTGTATTCGTCTCTTGCTTTGGGGGTCTCGCCTCGTCTCGTCTTTTTTCCCCCTGGCTTCGTTCCGAATGCGCCGCCGGAAAGGAAGCCGACCTATCAAAGGTCCAAGTCCAAGGGTCTTGCGGCCCCCAACCGTGCGAGATGCGAGATGTTAGATGCTAGGGGCAGTAGTATTGGCTGGCGTGACCAATAATCCGTGCCCCCTTTGGGGCGGGCCGACGTAGTCCAGGACAGAGCACATCTCAATCAATGTGATGCTGGTCTCTGCTCCTTCGCACGGGCGGGATCGTACAGCAGCGGAGGCCACTAATGACGGGACGGAATCACGGAGCGCTCATAATGCTGGATCTGGGTGGATGGTGTGTTTTTGTCTCTAGTCAATATAACCAATTAGGCACTTGAGACCGCAGTGGGTGCGGCAATGGAACTGAGCAAACAATTCTTACAGTAGGTTTCGTGTGATAATTGCAAAATCATAATCTCGTGTCTCGCATCAACATGCAACGTATGTGGTGACACTTCGGTATTCTGCGGACAATAAGATGAGAAGCGACGGTAGGTGGAAAGCTTCGCTATGCAGGACATTCAGACGAGTACCGCATTCCAGACGATAGACAAGCTCCCAAAGCTAATCCATAACTCGGCAAGCGAAAATATACACAAACTCAGCCGGGGCATTTGAGTTTCGGCGAACAGAGACGCCGATCAGGGACCGACTGGCAGCCACGTCGGTCTAGGCTAGCCAAACGTTGACAAGACAACTCGACCCAACTGCCACGGCCAATCCAAGGAAAAGCAAATAACCTCTGCCTTTGGCTCGAATCGTTCTTGGGCTCGCAGTCGAACTGTTTGACGCCCTACGCGTGGCTAAATTTGGTTCTTTCACACACGCGCCTATCAGAGAAAAAAGTAAAGGAAAAGCAAATAACCATTGAATTATCGGCTGAGATCATCATGAACCCATCCGCGTGAACGGATGACCTGGCACTTACATTCTGCTTGGCTGATGGTAAACAAGGGTCGGGACTCGCTACCGTGTCTCCATTCAGGTAATGCCGCTGATGTTTCGCTTCACCGGAGGGGGCTCTGCTCTGGTGACTGCGCCAGGTGGTAGTGGCCCTTACTCGTTTGTGTCTTGGCAGTCCCAAGTTTTGGTTTGGTACTTGGTTTTGGGGGAAACGGAGAGGAGATTGAATGGTTTTTTCCTGTTAGCGAGAACTCAGTTGGTTGTTGGTATTAGCAGAAAGTATCTACCAAAGGAAGGTACTGCAGGAAGTAAGGATTACGCCGACATGAGCCGTTGTAACTAAATTAGCCAGAGCAAGCCCAGGCTAGGCCTTCCAGCTTCGTTTCTCAATGATGACACGGATCCGCTTTAGCAACTGGAATTCATTGTGTGGGATGGCGGATGGTATGGGGAAGGAGAAGGGGGGGGATGCCTCAGCTAAGCTCAAACAAGTACCTAAAAGCAGAAAAAGATTGCGAGGAAAAAGCAAAATACCTCCTCAGCGCATAACATAGAATATTAAAATAAAAGCATCCTTTGTTCCCTCCATTTAGCATATATGAATCTTTATAATAATATTTATTTATTCTATTCCATCTTTTTAACTCTCAACGATCGTCAACAAGAAACCCGCGAACTTCCGAAACCGAGATACAACAAAGCACGGTCATTTACATTTACCCCAGTCCAGATCCAAACACTGGCTCTCTGCCTTGCGTAGCAGGCCTAGACCTAGTACTTGCCGTACCGTCCGTACAGTACCGCCAAAATAGCCGCGGATCCTCATCACATTTACATTTACCTCTACCTTTACCTACACCCCCCTAGTCAAGCAAGACAAGGCCAGGGTTCCTTCGATCCAGTTCTCATATATCCATCTGGCTGCACCCCTACCACCCTCTTTTTCCCATCAAACATTTCATTTCACATCTGATTTTCCCTTTCAACAAAAGAGTCAACCGCGATACTCCTTCAACACACCGCAGCCACCTCAGTACAATACCAGCATCAACACCGGAACAAAGCCTCAACGAGCTGGTCTCTTGAAACATCCAAACAAGCCCGGGCTGTGTTTGTGCGTACTTCTCACCTGCATACGCTTGCATAAATAAAACCACTCTTTAATGGCAACAACCTGACACGCATACTGTCTTGTTTGCTTCCCCAGCGGCCAACAAAACCCATTTCTACCCCTCCAGCTCATCATTCGATTCGCCTCGGTCGCATAGATCTATATAGTATCTGCCCAACCCCTCGACAAACATATACTATATCTCATCGACTCCAACAATAACCACATACACCACCGCATCCATGCCTTCCAACGTACCCCTCTTTGGCAACCCTAAGAGACGCAAGCAGAGACAGCAAAAGGAACAGGAGCAGAAGGATCAAGAAGAAAAGCTCCGTCTGCAGGCTCTCGAGGAAGCCGAATTTGCAACAAAGGCTGAGACGTCAGACTTCCTCCTCTACTATCTTGAACGATCACCATTCAAGGACCAATCTGACCAAATCTCCATTGCTTGGGAAAGTCTACCCAGCCTGAGTGAGCTCGAGTCTTATGCCAAGCTCAACAAGACTTCCGGCACACAAGCTTGTCGTCGCCTCTTTAAAGCTGTCGTAATCTGGGATGATCTTGGCCTCGACCTCTGGGAGACTCTCAACAGCACCCTCAAGCCATCGAGCGACGAAGAGGATAGCGACGATGACCTACTTGACGAAATCTGTGAAGAGCCTATTGGCTGGGATGCCGCAAGCCCCCGCCGATCCCGTTCTCCTGCCAGCTCTGGAACATCATATTCTGATACATATGTAGCGGAGCGCTCACGCCAAGTGTCTGCCGACAGTCACAGCCAGCGCGACCGCAGCCGCGACTCACGCAAAACTGTATCAACCAGAGACCAAAGTGTCAACGGAAGGGCACCTTCACGGAGACCTATGGGATTGCAGGGCGGCATGATCAGCGAGTACTATGACAGCCCGTCGAGATACCGCGTGCCCAAGATTGTGCGAGTGCTATAAGTACTTCCACCATTCACAACTCTACGAACCTTTTCTTTGTATTTTGTTTTGCTGCTATACAAGCGGGCGTTGGGTAATCAGCAAGGCTCAGCTACCGCTAAACTAGCTACATATTTTGGTCTACCATGTTTTGTTTTTCTGAATATTAGCAAGGCGCTCTGGACATGAAACGCAATGGAACCGGACATTACGGATTACGGATATCACCTACATCACAGCTGAGGGGTTAACAGCTACCTATTATCGCTATAGTAAACCAATGAAGTATCTATCAATCAATTAACTTTTCCAACCGTTCATCGTGCATACTCTACAGTGATCGACTTGGAAAATTTGTCCGCCTCAACTCTACATAGTATAGATGCATGGTAGCTAAACAAGCTGCCTACTTGATCAACACCACTAACCAAGAAAATTTCTAGCCATTACAACTTAGCTATCGCTGTTCTGACATCACTTCAGATCGATTTGTGTTGCAACATTGCTATATGATCTTGCTGGAAGGAGCTATCGACGTCATGGTGGAGGATATCAACTGCCGATGCGCCCAGCTTCAATGGTAACCACGTAGAGAGTTACGTACCTGGATTAGTCGCTGACTAGGGAAACTCTAATGTGACTGACATAACCGCGGCAGAAATAAATTCAACACATCGGCGATCTTTGTCACTTTCATGACTAGTACAGTACGATACGATGATTCTTCTTTCTCTTCGACATCATCATCATCATCAGATATACCATCAAGCCACGATTCACAGTATGCGTCTTTGCGTCGCCTACTCTTAGGACTGACTCGTCTCGTCACCGCATCCTAGGACTTGGCGTTGGTTTCGCTGAGGGTGGTTCTTTTTGGTTTTCAAAAGAGCCAATGGCTCCAAGTGTGCTAAGGTCGCTATCCGTGTGGCGCCGGTCTTTTCTAAATTAGGGACTTGCGGAACTGGCCAGGATCATGATGGGGAATATTTCCATTCCTACGGCACAGCACAGCGAGTGGGTTCAAATATAACTGTACACTTAGGCTAAGCTGAATTTTGGGACTTGTTGGGGGGAATACGATGCTTCGGATCCATTGGATGTGATAGCACACATGCTGGCCTCTTGAATTGGCAGACACGTCGCCCTGTTTCTTGTTCGAACCCCAACAGGTCCGGAGGATAAAGACGTTTTCGTCTGGTGCGAGATCTATTTTAACCCAGTCGCCCAGACTTGGAGCTTGGACACGGGTGCTATGACGGATGCGTATCACTTTTCTCTGAGTGCCTTTTGTGAAACCAGTTGTCGATGTGAAACATTGACATTTGTATTAAAGGGGAACTCATATCCGCCGCAGAGAGTGCGTTTCAGTTATCAACATATCGTGAGACTCCTCGCTTTGATTGCCTCTTGTTTGTCTCATGCTCTAGTCGAACAAAGAACCTGCGGCTCAGGCACGCTAAAGAAAGATCAACGTACGATAGGCTTTGGGCAGTCTCCTTCGTATTTCAACACCATCGATTCTGAAACACTTTGGCTGAACTCTCTCCACGTGAATCGCCCGACTTTATTCTTACGCCAAAAATACATACACATTTTACGACAAAGTCAAATCCGTGGCCTGACTCACACTTCTCGCATTGGCAAGATATGCAGCTGATGCTGCGGCTCTCAAGCCATCATCTCAGCTAGTCTCAGGGGTCCGTGCACTGTTTGTTTCTGGACTCTGTGAGGCGTTGTTTCAAGCTTTCCACCAAGCTGAAGGAAAAAAAACATTTCTCAGGTTGGTGAGATGCAATTTCATGGTTTTCTTCGTTTTCCTCGTTTTCCTCGTTTTCCTCGTTTTCAATTATACTCGCATATAATGATCCGGAAGCTGTCCACAGAGAGCCACAAGATATGGCAGCTTTACGGAGGTAGACCAGATGACAGAAAGCCTCCGGCAATTTTAGTATAAAATACAGTAACCACTTAACCTTTATCTACTCCAGTCCAGACAGTTAAGTCTTCTAAGGCCCTGTAGGCTCTCATGAAGCACATATACGGGCAACTTGGCTTATCAGTCCTGAGTGTCATGAGAAGCGCAGGTGATGTTTTCTTAATTACTTGCCTAGGGATTGGAACTTCACCTACTACCTGGTGACCTTTCTAGATAGAGACTCCATTGAAACGTAAGCTTTACAAGCGACATGTATTTCCAGCACAATATATCGAAATTTCGGCTTACAGGCTTACCCAATCACGCTCGGTGGCTCATGAACCGAACTACAATGATATAATTCCCCGACTTATATGAATAAAACTACCTCCTCGGTCTCGATTGATATGGAACTAAAGCTGTGGCGCCGGCGCGACAGAACATTTCTAGAGTCAAGCCAGAACCATGATCACCAGGAAGAAGATGATTCATCGCGGCGCCTCTTGCAGATCTTCCTGGCGTGTCGTTTTCGCTATATTGTGCTGAAGTCGGGTTATCCTACGCCGTGACCAGAGTGCTACGGCTGTTTCTAGACTGTGTTTGACATGTCCAACGTGACTGGCACGGCTAGAGGGATCGATCAGATGCCCTGAGGCTGCCGGTTGGAACGCCCCTATATTTTCATAAGAAGCATTGCGCTCAGAACGTCATCTCGGCCTTCAAGGGTGTGGTTAAGGGCTCGTATTTGGATGACAGATGCGATTTTGATCGAGAGCTTCTAACGTGAGATTTGTGTCAGGATAAAGGTATATCTTCCTTTGCGCCGCCGAGAGTTCATCATAGAGACGATAGCTACTAATGAAGGAACTTCTTGGGCGTGCAATCAAACATTCAGTCCTGCATTGTCGTGCTATAACACAGCTCTGCCGTGGCTCGGACCTCTTTACAGATAGGCTCACGACGGCGTTGTTGCTGTCATCGGGTTAGCAAGTGCCATTAATATCCAGAAACTTATTGTCGCTCACAACTGAACATCAAATCCTGTGCTAGACCTCAGGACTCGCGTCTTCTGTATGCTTTCAGAGATTATGCCTAGTAGTTTGGCCGAGAAGACAGACTGCTATGGCAATGTAATAATCACTAATGTCACTCCCGCCATCAGTGTCTTTCGACGATATTATGGCACTGCTGAAGGCCTGGGTGTTACTGTCGTCAATCAGTATATCTTACAGTGACGTCCATCTGTAAATTCTGCTGCTGGCTGTGGTGCAATGATTCCAGTATTCACTTGTTCAGTTTGCAAGTCCTCCAGATCCATTGTTATGAATGACCTTGATGCTGGGAAGTAAATTGAGCACGACAAGAAGCCCTGCCCTAGTATCGTGCCAGTTTCGCCAAGTGTTTTGGGGGCCGGTTCCTGTTTTGCATTATTCCTCATAGAAACATAAAAGCTGGCGTAAAATGCAGAATCAAGAGCTTTCTCGCAATCCCAAAGGTCTTCCAGTATACAAAAGTCCACTGTGCTCATACGCACTACGATTATATCAAGAGACATATGGCACTATCATCCATCTATTTTAGGGCCATCTTGAACCAACTCTTCCGAACCAGACTTAGATGGAGAAGGTGATCTTGGAACTTTTCCTCAGCTGTGAGCCGAAATCTGACTCGTTTTGTAAAGGGACTCTTTATCCCAGTCAGGCTGTGTCTTGCCAACGAAATCGGCCCTGACACATTCCGCACAGAAGATGATATTTGGGTCAGGACCTATTAAGGTAGTCGAATTGAAAAGATCTGTCACTTCTACAGTGACATAAGCACAGGCCGGTGGTCTTGGATGGTCTTGCTCTCCATCGTAGTTTAATTAAGAAATTGTCATCCTCATTTTGTTGTTCCTAAATGGAGGTACCATCATGGGCTTGCTCGCGATAACAAGGGGTAGATGTTTTATCACAAACTTGAATACATGTTAGAATTCAGGGTCTTCGAGCCGAGGAGGTATATCCTGTATAGTTATCAGCTGGAATTTACTCTCGAATTGCCTCTGATTACTACTTAATTCATTCCACATATAATGTATCACAACAAACCGCCCATGTTAAACAAAAATCGTTGGACTCTTCCTGTAGTAGTTTGATGTAGGGTAGGTCACATAGTAGGTAACGGAAAAACATGGGCGCCGCACAGCTGAGCTTCATCCCGCAGGTGGCCCGTGCACGCCACTTCCTTAGGAGCAAACAACGGTGGGCGTGTTGGATCTACGAAGCTCCAAATTTCCCAGTCTCTCCAACAACAAGCTGCATTTCCTTTGTTAGGAAAACTATCGACCACCTACATTCATTCGTTGAACTTGACGTTGTAAGCGAAGCGACAACTCACGCGTAACCCTGTTTTCTGCCGACTCTTTCATTTCAAACGTGCAGATACGGGAATGACGAGTGCCGTGCTATCGATCTGATCCGACCACGACCATGGCGGCCGCAGACGTAGACGTTGGCTACGTCGCAGGCCACCTCGGCCTCGATCAGCCTGTCATCGAATCTCTGACTACAGAGCCAACTGTTGATCTTGTCAACATTATTCTGAAGGCTGTTGCAGCCAAAGCTCACGAGTTTGATACCCTCTACGCCGACAAACTTCAAACCGATATCGAGCTTGAAAACGCGGTGCGCAGCTCCGAAACGCGATCGCAAACTTTCAAGGCCACTGCGGATAAGGCCCTTAAGGATGTTGAAGAGGCTAGGCAGCTGCTACAGGACGAAGGTATATATCTGCGCGGTTCGCGACACGAGGTTGCATGATTGTTGACTTTTGATTCCTCAATAGAAACCAAGCGCCAATCCGTCGAGAACGAGCTCCAAGTTCTCAAGGCTAAGAAATCTGATTACGATGCCGAGATCAAGGTTCTAAATGACAAGATTGAAACCCTCCAGTCATCAAATCGAACCAACCTGAGCATCATCGAATCCAACAACAAGCGCGACCAGACCATCACCGAAGAACTCACCAAGCAGCACCAGAAAAATGTTGAGCTCTCCCGCGAAATTACTGCTCTGCAACAATCAGAGCAGAATGCGCGCGGCCAGCTCAACAGCGCCAAGTACCGAGAAGAATCACTCCAGCAGCAGCTAGATCTTGCCCGAAAGAACAGCGAATGGCTAGAGAATGAACTAAAGACCAAGAGTGAGGAGGGCCTCAAGTACCGCAAAGAGAAGGGAGCCCGCATCGCTGAGCTCCAACGACAAAATGAAGACATTCAATCTGAAATGGATACTATAAAGCGAACCGAACAGCAGCTCCGCGATCGTCTCAATGCTATGCAAGCTAAGGCAGACGAAGCTCTAGTGAAGGTTCAGAACCAGGAGGGAAGCTACGCATCCACGATTGAGAGCTACAAACACGAACTAGAGGCTCAAAAACGCTTGGTTGAAATGTCTGATTCGCTTAGCAAGAAACATCAAGAACGAGTTCGCGATCTTGAGGCGGAGAAGGAGCGACTCAGAGATAACTACGAAAACGAACTTCGACGCGTTCGAGCTGAGCTCGAGCAAGAACGAGAGAGTTCTGCGCAGATGGAAGAGAGAATTAATCAACTCCAAGCCGAGATAGATGAGCTCCAGGTGCGCATGGAGCAACAGGCCCCCCCACCCGAGTCTGTACCACAGACTCCTCGTGCCAACGGTGCTCTGATGCGGCCATCTTCTCCTTTCGCGACACCCGGGTCGATTAGAGGCAAGGGCGCGATCACTGCCACGCAGGCTCTCGATCAGCTATACCAGGTCAAGGGTCAGTTGGCCACCGAGCGACGTCGTAACCAGCAGCTCTCCGAGGAGTTGGATAATATGATGTCTGCTTTGGAAGCTAAGGCCCCTGAGATGCAGGAGCTCCAGTCTGAGGCCGAGACTCTTCGTGAGGAAATAACCCGGATGTCGGAGCTCTCGCAGCAGAGTTTTGAGGAGCGAGATGGTGCCAGACGAGCGGCCAGAAAGGCCGAAGGGGCACTTGCAACAGCCCAGGCGGAGACGAACATTCTACGCACTCAGCTACGCGACCTCAGTACACAAATCCACATGATGCTGTTCCAAGTTCATGCCATGGAGAAGGGTACGGACCAGCTGACCGACGAGGAGAAATTCCGCCTTCAGCAACTACAGAAGGGAGAGATTTCCGAAGAGTCGTTGTCAGATATGTCTGATACACACCAATTCATCACCCAGAAGCTGGTGGTTTTCAAGGACATACAGTCCCTGCAAGCCAAGAATGAGGAGTTGCTGCGAATTACTCGCGAACTCGCTGATCAACTAGAAAGCGAGGAGGCTCTTGCTGAGAAACACCAGGCCAAGCAGGATCACGATATGGTTGAGAAGCTTCAACAGGAGTTGGATCATATGATTGAGGAGACAAGGTCGATCAAGAAGACAATGGAAAGCTACAAGACGGAGCGCGACATGTTCCGAAGACTATTGCAACAACGAGGTGTACAAGGCGATGAAGCATCCCTCATGCGAAACTCCATTGCTGGTGGTGAGAGATTGCCTTTGGCCAGCATCGAGGCGACTGAACAGACTGAGGCTCTCAACGAGGCCTTGCGCAAGCTCCAGGCTGAGTATGATAGCTACCGTGACGCCCAGGACGGAGTTCGCAAGGATATGCGCGACCAAGTTGATGCACTTGCAGCTGAACGCAACAGTCTGCAGACCGACAAGGTAAAGCTTCATGGTGAAGTTCGACTTGAGTCTGAACGACGAGAAATGCTGCACGCCAACTTTGTTGCACTTCAAAACGAGAACCATGAGCTTCAAAAGCGAAGCCAGATCTTGTCCGAGACTGCTGCCAAACAAGATATCCGAACGCAACAGGTGGCTGAAGAGCTTATCGAAGCCAAGGGTCTACTCGACAGTGTTCGCAACGAGACCGCGAACCTCAAGGCCGAGAAGAAGCTATGGAAAGATATCCAGGATCGTTTGAGTAAAGACAACGAAAATCTGATTGAGGAAAAGAATCGACTTAACAATTTGCTCGCAACACAACAATCCATCGAGAATGAGCGCAACATGACCGATTCTGAGTCGCGCCGCAAAGCTCAGACCAAGATCGAAAGTCTTGAGCAAGAACTCAGTGACGCACAGAGAAAGCTCAACTACGAAGCAGAGGAAACCAAGAAATTGCAGCTCAGAAAGGAGTATGAGTCGAAGGAGTCGCAGAAGCGAATCGACGAGCTCATGACAAGCTTGAGCCAGATTCGTGAGGAACATGTTGCTGTCAAGACGAGTAGAGATCACCTTCAGGCTCGTGTCAATGAGTTGACGGTAGAGTTGCGAAACGCCGAAGAAAGAGCCGGACGACTCCAGCCACGACCTACTCCCCGACCTGGAACTATGGAGGTCAGCGAGCAACAACAGAAAATGGAGAACGAGATCCAGGAGCTCAATGTCGAGATCTCCGATCTCAAGCGAGACCTAGATATGGCCAATACTCACCTCGAGAATGCAAAGACCCAGGCCGAGCAGTTCAAGGAGCTTAGCCAGGCTAACGAGGAAGCCCTTGAAGACTTACGAGGATCGCAGGAACAGTACCAACAGGAGATTGAGGCTCTCATTGAGGAGAAGGACGCCAAGATCAAGGAGCTTGGCCAGCGTGCCGAGGATGTGTCTGCGGAACTGTCTCGTTCTAACACCGAACTGTCCAGCCTACGTGATTCTCAAGGCGAGGTTGCTCGACGATACGAGGATGAGAAGACCATCTTGCAAGAGGAGGTGAACCGACTCAAGGAGGAGAGTGCAAGGCACCTGGAGGCCACTCGTTATCATCAACAGGATCTCCGTGCTCAAGCTGAAATCGCCTCAAAGGCTCAGCAGGATTACGAGCAAGAGCTTGTGAAACATGCAGAGGCAGCCAAGCTTGTCCAACAACTACGAACTGAGCACAATGCACTCAAGAGTGAAGCTGCATCACTCAAATCGGAAGCGGACTCTGCCAAGGTCACCCTTGCTCAAAGCGAAAGCTCATGGGAGGAGCGAAGACAACAACTCGAGCAAGAGATGGCAGAACTCAAGACACGTCGGGAGGATGTGAACTCGCAGAACAAGATTCTTCACCAACAGCTGGAGGGCTTGACTGCCCAGGTCGCCGCGCTCCAACAGAAGCGAGGTGACAGGGAGGACGAGGATGAGAGGATGTCGCCTGTTCCTTTGGGTGACGCTACTGAAGGTCTCCGTGAACTGAACAGTTACCTTCGACGAGAGAAGGAGATTCTCGAGGTTCAGTATGATCTCAAGGCTCAAGAATCCAAGCGACTTCAGCAGCAACTCGAGTATATACAGTCTCAGCTCGACGAGGCACGCCTTAAGCTTGATCAGGAGCGCACCCAGACTGCTCAAAGTGGCCGAACCTCTATGACCCACCAGGATCTTATGGAGAAGCTGAACGAGCTCAACATTTACCGCGAGAGCAGTATGACTCTACGAAATGAGAACCAACAGCTCAAGGACCGAATCGGCGAAAAGAACAAAAAGATCGAGGAGATGGAAGGTCGAATTCATCCTCTAGAAGCCGAAATTGATACGCTCAAGACTCAGAAGTCGTTCCTTGAGGATGAAATCAAGCAAGTCCAGGAAGACCGCGATCGATGGCAAAAGCGCACCGAGGGTATCCTCACTAAGTACGGACGAGTCGACCCCGCTGAGATGGAGCAGCTTAAGGAGAAGATCACGGCACTGGAGTCTGAACGTGACGCACTGAAGCAAGGTGAGGAGCCTCTGAAGGCCAAGCTTGCTGAACTGGAGGCTAGTATGGAGACCGAGCGAAGCAATTGGACCGCTACGCGTGCCAAGATCGTCGAGCAGGCCAAGGAACGATCACGAAAGCTCACCGGTGAGAAGAACGAGGCAATCCAGCGCGCCAACCAGGTTCAAGAGAGCCTGGACAAGGCTAATGGAGAGCTCGAAGGTGCCAAGAAAGAGTTGGGCGAGTCTAGGGACCAGAAGTCCGAGCTGGAACAGCAGATCCAGAACTTCCAGAAAGAGGTTGAGCAGCTACGTCAATCAGCGCAGAGTACTCAGTCTATTCCGACTCCTGTTCAACCTCCTGAGGTCTCAGCTCCATCCGAAATTGTCACCCAACTCGAGCAGCAGCTGGCTGATGCTCGCAAGGAACTCGAGACGATTAACGGGCAGAAGCAAGGTGCTGAACAGCAATTGGACTCTCTTCGCAGTGAGCTGCAGACTGCTATCTCTGAGCGAGATGAAGTTGCCAAGAAGCTTCAGGAAGCAACGGAGGCTGCGCAGGCTACACCCAAGACTGCTGTCGAAACCAGCGAGCAGGCCCCTGCCGAGTCTACAACCACCGGCGCAACCGAGCAGCCAAGTGCTGGCATCTCTGATGAAGAGAAGAAGGCCTTGGAAGAAAGGATTGCCGCTGCTGAAGCCAAGGCGGCCGAGTATGAACAGAAGGCCAATGAGGTCGAGACGAAGATTCAAAGCACTATCAAAGAACGTTCTGACAGAATGCGGGACACTTTGAATAATAAGCTGAAGGAAAGTCGACACAGAATGGAGGAGGAATTCAAGAAGAGGGACGAGGATCTCAAGCTCAAGTTCGAGCAAGAAAAGCAGATTTGGTTGGCCGAGAACCCCGCTGCCAAGTCGAGCGCGAATGCTCTCAAGACCGAGTCGACTGATCAGCCTCCGTCAACACCCGCAAAGACCGAAGCCTCTGGTGTTCCTCCAACACCCTCGTCCGTGGGACCAGGCGATCTGTCGCAACTTGATGATGCTGGCATCCGCCAGTTCCTAGCCACTAACCCCACGGTCAAGAACATTGTTGCGGCCAACATCAAGAAGAAGCTTGAGGTGGAGAGTTCCAAATTGAGGACAGAATTGGAGTCGAACTTGAAGACTGAGTATGAAACTAAGATAACTTCAGCAAGAGACCAAGCTCAGCTTATGGAGTCTAAGAAATCTACTCTGCGAATCAATATGGCTGAGAACAAACTAAGAACTGCTACTGCCAAGATCGGAGTAGTCGAGAAGGCTGCTGCCGAGACACCCCAGAAGCCCGTTGTTGAAGTTTGGGAGGTGGCCAAGACAGCAGTGGCCCCCCCTCCTGCGCCGGCTGTAGCGAAATCTACTCCGGCCAAGCAAGCTTCAACTGCAGGTGTGCATCCATCTCCATCGCCGGTAACACCTGCGACAGGTACCAAGGGTACCAAAGCCACAACAGCAGCAACTCCAGCATCGGCAGCAACTCCAGCATCGGCAGCAACTGAGGTCAAGCCGGCACAGCCTGTAGCCCCAGTACAAGGCGGAATCCCTGGTACTAAGGCCAGCAACCCTTTCGCTGTTCCTGCCAATGGTGCGGTAGCTGCTGCGTCAAACCCGTTCGCGGCTAAGGGTGAAGGTGGTGCGGCTCCTGGTACTAAAGAAGGACAGCCACAGACACAGGTGCCTCAGCAACAGCAGGCGCCTCAGAAGCAACAAGCGCCCCAGCAGCAACAAGTGCCCCAGCAAGGTCAACAACAAGCTCAGCAACAAGGTCAACAGCAAAATCCGCAACCGGTCCGATCAAGTATTCCCATGCCTCGTGGTGGTGGTCGCGGTCGAGGTGGAGCTTATGTGCCTCCAGGTCAGCGTGCAGCCAGTGGCACTCAAGAGGGCGGACATGGGCATGCTGCTCGTGGAGGACGAGGAGGACGAGGAGGTGGGCGTGGTGGTATGAACCCAGGAGCGAACGATTTCCAGCCTGGTAATAAACGCCCACGAGGCGACTCAGAGGTTGGTGGAGGTGCCAAACGAGCACGTGGAGCGCATTGATAGAACGCTGGTCTGATACGTCTCGGATTGAATGGGGAAAGCGAAATGTACAACACGAAAAACGTATGTAATTATTTGTGGATCTGGCATTGAAAGGTGAAGGGAGACTCGGGATGAGAGAATGCATGACAGGTTACGGGGAGTGTTATTATAACATTATTATGTTTCACATATTTATTGGGTTCCTGAACGGAAAACGAAAGAGATTTCCTTGGTTTTGATTTCATGTTCCATCGTATTTCTGATGTAAAGTTGTTGATCTTTGTCAGTTGGTGCCGTTTTAAGAAAAGTGCTTTATGAAGTTCATTCGATTCTGTAGTAGAGAGGGCCGTGGTTTCAGCGATAAGGCGTATCGCTCTTGCTGACCTCAACTTGTCGCTGACAATATCTGACTGACTAAAGACTAGTCAAGTATAAGTATCCCTCCATATCCGTAGACCACAGCACTCGTTTGAGTCTGGGGAGAAACACTGACAGTGGGGGCGTCGGTAAATCGGCATCAACTTTTGCCGATAGCGATAAGAAGAAAAAGTTGGGAAGATAAAAAATTGGAGACCCTCTTACAGATTTCAAGATCCAACCCGACCGAGAGGGATACCGTCAGAGCGACTTCCCTACTACGAGAAAACGACCGGGAAGGAAGCAGCAATCGCCTGGTAAAGAGGCGACTCCTATATACCCAATGGTTCCCCCATCAAAGAAGCGCAAGCTTCCAACTGCGACCGGTCCTGCCTCGAAACGATCAAAGAACATCTCCAAACCGACAAACCCTAAGAAGAAGGTCGGAAAAGAGCCTCGCCGAACGGTCGAAGCTACATCGCTCGCTTGGGCATCGGTAGGAGAGGATTTTGGAGGACTTGAGGTTATTGAAGGCGTGGACGTCGTCAAGGATGGTAGCCGAGTGCAATTTCTTGTGGCCGGCGAGAACAACGACAGCAACATAGTCGACCCTCAACAGGAGTTTATCGATGGGGACCAATCTTTTGAAGGGTTTGGCGAAGACTCTGTGGAGGTCGGGGATATCGATTCCGGCGAAACTGGCAGTGATCAAGCTGGCGTTGAGGGCGAGAAACCTCAAGGGAAGACTAAAGGCAAGGCTGGGACGAAAGAAGGGCCAGCAAAAGCAGAGCAAGAAAAGAGCAAGAAGCAACAAAAACAAGACAAAAACAAGAACAAGAACAAACTGGATGGGAAGAACAGTACCAACAACAAGCAAGACGAGCAGCTGGTCCAGGCCTCGAAAGTCGTACAAAAGTCCTCTGCACGCGGGGGGAACACGTTCGGCGCGCTGGCCGATGAAAATGAACTCGCAGAGCAAGAAGACCTCGACATGGCGGCCTGGGTTCCTATGAACTTGTCGCCCCAAATTATTTCAGCCATTGCCAAACTCAAGTTTACAAAGCCAACCAAGATTCAAGCCAAGACGATACCCGAGATTGTGGCTGGTGGCGACGTTATTGGAAAGGCGCAGACAGGTTCCGGAAAGACCCTTGCATTTGGCATTCCTATGGTCGAACGCTGGTTGGAGATGCAAGAGCAAGGCTTTAAGAGGACTGGACCCATGGCTATAGTACTCTCTCCTACACGAGAATTGGCTAAGCAGTTGGGAGATCATCTCAAGGCTCTCTGCGATGGTCTCCCCAGCGCGCCATACGTATGTATTGTTACTGGCGGTCTCAGCATTCAGAAGCAGCAGCGACAGCTGGAGAAGGCTGATATTGTTATTGGCACGCCCGGTCGTCTATGGGAAGTGCTCAGTGGAGACAGGGCTTTGCAGAGCAAATTCGCCAAGATCAAGTTCCTTGTTGTTGATGAGGCGGATCGGCTGTTCAAGGTTGGACAATTCAAGGAGGCCGAAGATATTATCGGTGCCCTTGATGGAAAGAGACCTGGCGATGATGCCGAGAGCTCTGATGAGGAGGAGGATGACGATGACGACAACGAAGAAGCCGAAGATGGCGAGATCAAAGGGCGGCAAACGTTGGTCTTCTCTGCCACTTTCGATAAAGATCTCCAGACCAAACTGGCTGGCAAGGGTAAATCCACAGGGAATGATGACGAGAAGATGGCATATTTGATGAAGTGCCTCAAGTTCAGGGGCGAACCCAAGTTCATCGACGTTGACCCGATCAGTCAGATGGCTTCAGGTTTGAAGGAGGGACTGATTGAGTGTGGTGCTATGGAAAAAGTGAGTTATTGCACAGCACAGATAGATCTACGATGCTAACATATTCCAGGATCTTTACCTCTATGCTGTCCTTCTTCTCAACCCTGGTCGCCGCACCCTGGTTTTCACTAACTCTATTTCCGCTGTTCGCCGTCTTACGCCTCTACTTACCAACCTTAACCTCACTGCCCTGCCTTTGCATTCTCAGATGATCCAGAAGGCACGTCATCGTTCCCTTGAGCGCTTTACTGCCACTCGCAACTCCATTCTTATTGCCACTGATGTTGCTGCTCGTGGTCTTGATATCAAGCAAGTCGACCAAGTCCTGCACTACCATGTCCCCCGATCTGCGGATACATACATTCACCGATCTGGCCGTACTGCCCGTGGCCAGTCCAGTGGTGTCAGTGTGATTCTCTGCTCGCCCGATGAGGTTCTCTCAACACGCCGTCTCACCTCCAAAGTTCACGCTAAGCGCAGTGAGGGCGCGAAGAGGGAGCACTTTATCCAAACTCTCCCCGTCGATCCCAAGATGGTTTCACGCCTCAAGCCCCGTGTGACCCTGGCCAAGAAGATTGCCGACACAATTTTGGCGAAGGAGAAGGCTCACAGTGATGACACATGGCTGCGAAACGCAGCAGACGAGCTCGGAGTCGAGTACGATTCAGAGGACCTCGACGAGATTAATGCAAGCAACGGAATAGGCGGCCGTGGTGGCGGACGAAGAAGAAAGGAGCAAGCAGCCAAGGGACTTACCAAGGCTGAGATGGGTGCTTTGAAGGCGCAGCTGAGAGAAGAGTTGAGCAGGAGAGTGAACTTGGGTGTTAGTGAGAGGTACATCACAGGCGGAAGAGTGGATATTGGTGCTCTTCTGAAGCAGGGCCAGAACGGTGGCGTCTTTCTGGGTAACACTGATGGGTTGGGATTTGACCTGTAGTGTATGAATTCTGAGCGTGCTTGAATTGATGTCGATCAGAATTTGTAGACCATATCCGATGTTTGTTAATATGGCTACTATAAGTATTATTCACATTATATCTAATTTCTCAAGTTGACGTCTTAATCCAACATATTTTATAGAGTCCACCATGAGTCGAGTGATGAGCCTAACCTTGGAGACTTAAACGTCAACAACTCAACGATAAAAACATTGATTACCATAATCAGTATATCATAACATATCAATGGGTTGTATCAAAGCCGCGCAACCGCGGGAAACTGGCTTGACCGCGGACTTGTATGCGAAGACCTATCTTCCCAGCGGACATGGCAGCGTGTTTATGAGGGGGCTTCAAACAATACATACAGCCTCTCATTGGACTAAACAAGTCCATAGAATAAATATAAGTGGCAAAATTGAAACTGGCTGGTGACCCACTCGTTGTTCTACGTATTGCATAGTAAGTGCATTCTATCTCGATCCCCGCGGGAAACTCACGACTAGACCAGCACATCACCAGAGATAACAGACGCAAAGCAATCAAGGGCTCAGATTTCCCCTCATGATGCGGGGTTCGTCGCCATCATGGAGAGTATATAAAGACCCAGGCATGCCGGCAGATCAAGCCATTCTTGTATCCAAAACTTCAACCAAGAACCCCCTAGCACAGTTCCTTCATAATGCCCAGCCTTGTTGAACCCCTCGAGTCCCCTTTCACGCCAAAAGTCCAATCTAAACTCCTTTCCAACCGCGAGAAGGCCTCGCGTGACTTCCGCTCAGATGTTGTAACCGTTCCCATCGAGGAGATGATGACTTCTATCCTCGAAGCCTCTGTCAACGATGATATCTATGACTCGGAAGGCGACCCATCTGTCAAAGCCCTTGAAGCACGTCTCATGGAATTGACGGGCATGGAGGCTGCACTGTGGGCTGTGTCGGGCACGCAGGGGAATCAGATATGTCTAAGAACGCATCTCACGCAGCCACCGCATAGTGTGCTGTTGGATCATCGTGCCCATGTGCATTGTTGGGAGTCTGGGGCTTTGCCCGTCATTTCCCAGGCGAGTGTCACGGCGGTACATGCGAAGAACGGGGTGCATTTGACGTTGGAGGATGTGAAGGAGAACATCATTGCTGATGGGAATAGTATGTTCCCCGTTCAGACGTCTTTGATATATGCTAATTATCACAGTTCATTTTCCGCCCACGAGGGTCGTATCTCTTGAAAATACTCTCTCTGGGACCATTTTACCTTTTACAGATGCACAAGCCATCTCCAACTATGTCCGCTCATTCCCTGTGCCAGAAGGCCAGAAACCTATTGCCATGCATCTCGACGGTGCTCGTGTCTTTGACGGCGTGATTGGAGAAGGTGTCGATCTCAAAGCTTACGCAGCCTGCTTCGACAGTATGTCCATTTGCCTCGCTAAAGGCATCGGTGCGCCTATGGGCAGTGTTATCCTGGGTAAAAAGCCTTTCATCGAGCGGGCCAAGTGGTTCAGAAAGATGTTGGGAGGGGGGACAAGGCAGCCGGGTATGATGGCTGCCGCAGCTCTGGCGGCTCTTGAGTATAGCATCCCGAGGTTCCCATCTGTCCATACCATGACGAAGTTAACTGCTACAAAGCTTCAAGCTGCTGGCTATAAATTCGCACTTCCTGTGCAGACGAATATGATCATACTCGATCTGGAGGCTGCTGGAATCCCACCCGCTGCGTTTGTGGAGTACTGTGCCCAAGAGAATATCTCAGTCTTTCCCATGGCCAGGCTTGTCTTCCATCACCAGACGTCAGAGGGCGCTGGAGAGAAGTTGGTAAAGGCGTTGACAAGGTTGATGCATGATAAGAGAAATGGGGTGGCACTGAACGATGGCGAAGCTTATGGCGGATACAGCTAGTGAATGAATATGTCTGAAATAATCAAGCAGACTTTTTTCGTCGAATTTCAACGCATGCAGCTAGGGGAGGGATGATTGTGGCTCCCAGCCATTGAGGTTTAGGGCGTTCGTCGAGCGCCTTCATATCGTAGTTGAGCAGTAGGGAAGCTATGATGAGTTTAAGCTCATGAGCAACAAAGAACCTACCAGGACTATAAAAGATTAGTATGTCGTGACTTTCTTATCAACCATGCCAAGACTTACCATGCATGTCGACCATGGCCGAACGCGAAGTGAGAATCACTCGTCGTCACCATTCCTAGTCCGCGGGCCTTTTTACCCTCCTCCTCCCTCTCCATCTTCTCTTCGGGTGTCTTTGCGTCCCACTCTTCCCGAACTCTTGAAAACCGCCATGGATCGTACTTCAAGGCACCTTTGTAAATCTCCTCGTCGTGATGTGTTCCCTGTAGATTGACGGTTACCATTGCGCCGCGCGGTAGTGTCCATCCGAACTCAGGGTTTCGGAGACCTTCGGGAGCAATGACTTGCCGCTCAACAAGGTTGGCAGCGAAATTACTGAGCCGCTGAGATTCTCTGAGGGATGAATCGAGGCGTACGAGGGAAGTGAGGTCCTGTTTGGTCCAGGGGCCTTGGTTAGGCTTATGAGCAAGAATCTCGTCGCGAAGGATTTCGCCAACGTTCTCTGAGGGCGGAGTGGACAGGAAATCCAACATCCAAGACTGGCCTGTCAAAACAGTTGTGTGAATAGCTGCAAAGTTGATAGGCAAGATACGCTTAGAGATAAGCACAGGATCCAGTTCAGAAGTCTTTCCCTCTGCCATCGCAAGGCGGATGTCCCACGTAAAAAAGTCCTCAGGGGGCGACCAGTCCTTCATCTCCGGGTCGCCACCCTCCTTCCGTTGCATGTCTTGCAGGCGTTTTTCGATAACGGGTAGCACACGGCGAGAGGATGTGCGCCACTGAAGGTAATTCGGAATTGCAAGAAGGCGCCCAACAATCGGATGAAGAACTTGGGGAAAGGCGGCTAACAAGAAGCTGGTTCGTACCACAGCGTCGGTGAAGTTAACCATGGATTTTATGAAGACGGGATCGCGACAAACGGGCTCGCCGACGAGGAGACGGTTTGTAATGCGCGGAACAATGGCAAGCCAGAGGTTCCACATGTTGACCTTGACGTATCCCTCGTCATCAACATTATTGGCGTCTTTCTCAGCAGCTTCTTTCATCAGAGTCTCCAGCGCATCCTCAACAGAGCCAGTAACCTCGTTTTCGAGCTGTGGAACGAGCGCCGATAAATGGCGAGCTAGATACTTATGAATGACGCGGTTGGGGAACGGCTCCACAGAGAGATCATTGCCAGGAAAGTTATACTCTGTGTAAAGTATCTTATCATGGGCATGAGAGGCTGAGAGTACGCGATCGGGCTGATCCATCATCCAAGCGATCTGTGATCGGGGAAGAATAACGTCAGGTGGGCGCGAAATAGGCGCAGGCGCGATGAAAGCAAGGCCTTTCTTGCCATACTATTTCTGATTAGACCTGCTCTGCTTGTCGCGAGTAACGATTGAGTAAAGAGATACCTTCTCATAGCCCTCGCCGATCCATTTCTGGTGCTGAGTAAAGTACGCGATACTATTCCGGATGGTGGAGAACCATTTCCGCGAGTCGTGTCCAAGGACTGGGATCTCAGTGGGATAACGAGGTTGAGACAGCGTGTCGGCGATGAAGGAGATGATTAGAAAGAGGGAGCCATAGACAAAGATGCGCGTCAAGGTGACTTCTGCTATAGCATCCGTCAAGATCGTCATGATGAGGCCAAGTTACAGTTTGTGAGGCTCAACCTAGATTGGTATTTGTATATAAAAGATTGAAGAGCAGAGGGAAAGAGATGTTGATGTTCCAAATATCAATGACCTCAACCTTCCCAAAGCGACATGACGTGACGCTAACGCTCTTGCAGTCACCATAGCCAAGCGCTAAAAGAAGGAAAGCTCAAGGGGCAAGAAAGAAAGAAAGAAAAAAAAAGCAGATAAGGTGCTCTGTGTTTTATCACAAAATGACCCGAGTTTTTCTGTCATCTGGTCCAAGAAGACCATTTCTTATGATATCCTGAGGGGGGATTATCATATCCAGGGGAAGGCGAAACACCAAAAGTGACAGCAAGCACCAACAATGTATATACATGCACTAAAACGACCGTCATAGCTTTTCCTTCCAGAGACATCTATTATTATAGTGAGCTTCGGCGACAGTTACCTATGTTGTATAATTTTTAGTAACTAGTTCTGTTGGAAATTGATAAAAGTTATCCAACTTGGAGACCTACGCCAAAAGGTGTATTTCTCAGCAACTTTCGGCGGGAATATCCGTGTATGACAAACAAGATTAAGCACTGGCGCCATGTCATGTTTGAAATAGCGCTCCTCATGTCTCAGATCGCGGTTTCACCGATTGTCGCTAGACGACGTTATCATATTAATTGGCTGTCACCTGAGCCCACGACTGGGGGCTCAGCGATTCGCTGGGGCTCTTGGCGGCAGGGGTATTGTATTAGTGCCGTCCATCGTCCTGTAAATGCTGCTCCGATGACAGACTCTCCATAGTCTCAAGCCTCTTTCTCCGCCCCTTTACCAGCTCCAGCCCATTTGTAATCGCATCTTCCCCTCTAATCAACAAGCCGATCTCGCCAGGATGGAACCAGTTCATCCAGGCTAGCACCAGGAGCATCAGCATCCCGTCAAAGACAAACACCCATACTTCGCTGCGCATCAGGTGCCCGTCGTTACCCTCAATGAACTCAACTACGCGAAACAAACTCCGCGCCCAGATGAGAATGCCCGTCACGTAGAGTGTTGTGAGATATGTTTGCCATCGTACTGAGGCGTCGAGTGACTTGTGCGTTGGGCTGAGGCGCATTCGATGGTGAAATACGGCGCTAACTATGATGAAGCAGCCAAAGAAGAAGAGCTGCACAAATAGGCCACCGACGATGATCTTCTCTCCCATTTTGCTCATGTCTGCAACAGCCATGAGACCGCCACCTACAAGGTCTGTTAGCACTTCCCTCCTCATCATTCACATCCAACCTGAGTTCATATCATACCGGATGACTGGAGCAAAAAGGAAGCCACATCGCCAAATACAAAAACCTTGGTGAGCCACTTCCTTCGAATTAGTGAGTGGTGCTCACCCTCGGTCAAGAGAATGATCCGACCGAGAATCATGTAGATCGACGCAGCAAAGAGCGCGGGTGCAATGAGAATCAAGACGCTCTGCATGATATACGGCCCCATGGTCCAGCATCCCGGTTCCTGGTTTGTATTCAGGACTCGCCCGATGTATCCAATAACCTCACCTATAGCTCATGCATCAGTACCTGCCATCCATCTAGTTGTCGTAGGCATAAAAGGTAAACCTACACACTCCACCAATAACCAAGGGTATCAGGTACCATGTTTGTGTTCGCCATAGTTGGAATACGTGCAACAGTGTCGTTATCGCAAAGAGCACGACAAAAACGATGTTGGCCTCTTTTGAAGGTATAAATCGGTAGAAAGCCCACACGGCATCTTCGTAGTTTGGATTGCAGTCCATGCCGGTCGGTCGGTCGGCTGGTCGGGCGGTCCGGGGTCGGGAATTACAGGGTAGTTAAGACGTCAAACAAAGCCAAAGTAAATAAAGAAAACAACACGTAAGGAAGAAAAAGCTACAAGCAAACTCGACCCAGGATTGTTGAATAGGTGCTGCGCAAACTCTACAAGCCACCTCGAAGTGGTGTAAAACAAATACTACCAGCTTTCGAGTTGTCATCTATAGCTTCTTTATACAGCTTCTTTCAACCACATTCAAATCATCTTGTAAAAGCCTTATATGCTTCCGCGTATTCATCCCAATACTCCGCTCGTAAACCTCGTAATTCTTGTCCAGATACGCGTATAGCGTCAAGTGGACGGAAGGAGCCGCAAGTACCCGCCAAATGAGGCCTCTACTCGAGTGCTCTCAGTCGTCATCCCACATTAGTCGATATAAACGCTAGTGGACGAAGAATGAGGCTCACGTCCCCGTCTACAAGGTCAATGGCGTGCGATCTGTTCCCTAAAGAGGATTAGTAGGCCCGAGTACGCGTTCCGAGGCCTTGGACCCGAGTATTCCTTAATCCTCCTCGTCTTGTACTCCCCCGGATCCCGAGTTCATGTGAAAAGCACTTTTCTGAGTTGACTGTTCGATCTTCTATTCTTCACTTTTCATTCGCCTTCGTATTCATGTCTGTTGTCTAATCCGAATCCGCGGGTTCCCAAACCAATCACAAAATGTCTTCACGAAGAACTCATACCAAGTCTCGCACCGGTTGCTTGAATTGTAAGCGTCGCAAAGTCAAGGTTAGTCCGAAAGCCACTTATACAGTTCGAATATCGATTCACAGGTGTCACGACACTCATCTCGCATATCGACAATCCATATTAATGTCTAAAATCTAACACCAGTAGTGCGATGAAGCTCGACCAGCATGTTTCCATTGTGCAAGACATGGTGTGCCTTGCAGTCTTGCAACACAGCCATCTACCAGCTTTGCCAGCTCTTCAGTCGATAGTGGCAGCGATATTCATTCAGCGCGTTTCCCCAACTTGGCTCCTTCGACTCCAGGATCATTGGATCATCATGACCTAGACGACTCTCCTGATCCTTCTTACAGCTTCCATTATCCTAGTCCTACAGACAAGATCGCCCCCTTTCCCCCACACGAACTCTGGGCTCACGACTGTGAGCTGATGCATCACTATTGTACCGTGACGGCCGAGAGCCTCTCCATCCGCAGAGATCTGACATATGTTTGGACCGTTGCGCTACCTCGGTTAGGTTATCAAGATCCCTTCGTTATGCATGGCGTCTTGGCTATGGCCGCCGCTCACAAAGCTTATTTAGTCCCTGCCAGCCGCAAGACATATCTCCCATTGGCCGACTATCATCAAACCCTCGGCTCTGAGGGTTACCGTCGATGTCTCCAGAACTTTCAACTCACTAACTGGCTTCCAGCTTTTGGCTTTGCGACCATTGTGGTATTTCACATGTTGACCCTCCCCTTGCGTATGAACAACCGTATACTAGAAGAGCCCATCAAAAATTTTATCGAGCTCGCCGGGCTCCTGAGAGGTATCAAGACAACTTTAGAGCCAGCACTGAGACGAATCGTCAAAACCGAATTTGCACCTGCAGTTTACGGAGTATGGACCCTCGACGAAGATGAAGAGGGAGAAACGTACGTGAACTCGGCTCCCTTTGCCATGATACTACAAAGCTAATCCATGATATAGTTGCCCCTCCCTCGAAAAGTCAGCCCTACCCACAGATACTTGGGCTGCGTACCAGAGGCTTCGAGCGTTCCAGGAAGCGGACATTCCTGCCAGCAGCCTTCAACATTATGTATCGGCCTTGGAAGGCCTTGAAGCCTCTGCCCGCCTTTTTGCCGCCGCTGGGCTACATGTAGAAGTGGGAGCAGCACAGTTCTGGTTATATACTCTTAACGATAGCGTGCTTTATGACCTTGCTACACACAGGCCTCATGCCCTTCTTCTTCTCGCTCATTATCTTGTACACTGGGCAGCTCTGGAGAAGAGTTACTGGTACACGAGGAGCTGGTCTCTGCAGATAATGGCACAAATAGAAGAAGGTTTGGCCGGCCGACCGAATTTTCTAGAAATGTTGCATTGGCCCAAACAAAGGGTGACCGAAACTGTTGCATGGACATAAAATGATGAGTTCCGACGGATGAAGATGTCTACTGAGCCCAAGGCCTCCTCGCGTCCTCAGCAGTGAATGCAGCCTTCAATCAAAGCTCTTGCTCAGTCACGGTATACTCATCACTTGTTGATACGAGCCGGAGAGGGACCCAAGTATCGCCAGTTATGTTCTGTAACATTTGGCGGTATGCATCTTGACGAACAAGAGAGCAACCCTCCAACTGGATTGAGTCGAGCGATCTCTTATTCGAGTTTGCTATGTCATGCGTGCTACTCTCGACTCCTTGGTCGGATAGTTCAGAGAAGGAGCGCTTGTGGCCATGAGATCTAGGAGCTGGCTTGTCGCATGCTTGTTTTGCCAGCACCTCGGAGCATGATTCATGGCCTTGCTGAGAGTTCGTCGCTGGCTCGGCTTCGAAATGCCCAGCCGACCGGCAAACGGAAGTGCCCGCAAATGGAGCATCCAAATCTTGTGACGGATGTTCTGGTCCAACAGCAAGATTTTCGTACGAATCACTTGTTTGAGTCTCTTGCAGCGGGCTCACGAACCTACGTTCTGTGTCATTGGATCTTCGTTGCTGCGTATCCTGCGACGCATGGGCTGGTGAACTTGACATATGGTCCGAACCGACAGTGGTCTGACTACTATGTTGCTCATGTTCGCAACTCGACGCGTACTTAGCGGCCAAACTTTGCATAACAAGATCATGCTCGAACACTTTGCCAGAACAAAGTCGCCCAAACATGGACCCAATGGTGATCCCTAGTCGCCATCAGCCAATTTCCTGAGGGTCATTCTTGAATCATTACCATTTCTCAGCCATTCAACTGCACTGAAAGTACATGGCCACACATCTTTAGGCCGGAAAACCCCCACAAGATGACAGAGCTCTGGTAAAGGAGAATGCCGAGAATAAGGAAAATAGATCGTCGTCGGGAGATCACATTCATCGCCGAGCTGCTTGTTCTTGGCCGTTTTTCTCAACCTTTCAACAAGCATGATGATGATCTCATCAGTCGAATGCGCACTCAGGGTCTTGACATCCCAATCCAATGGTATGTTTCGACCTGTCGAGACTATTTGTTCCATGAAATCTTGGATGAAATCCGACATGTCAGTCGATGAAGTGGAAGAAGAGAGGGCCCTAACAGACGGTTAGATCAGCTTCAGCGGTACCATTGTGATCAACGAACTTATTGAATAAGGCTTCCAAACTAGCTTGATCCAAATATTCTAATTCAGCTTCCCGTTGGAGATCATCTCCACCGCCACCGACTCCAACTTCAGCCAAGTCCTCTCCTGTAGGTAAGTGAGCTATTATAGGCTGGATTGATACAGTCGTGGGTCTCTGAGCCAGTTCGCACATGTTTCCCTTCTCGCAACTGTGTAAGCGGACATTGACTTCGGATGTTAAGCACCCTGGATGCGGCGTGTTACCACACATATGACCAATCAAGGCTGGCGACTCGGGGGTAAGATGGATGTCTGCATTCAGGCGTGGGTCCATGGCATTGGACTTGAGCGAGCCATAAATGCGGAGTTTGTAGTCATCGACGTGGATCTGTTGTTCTTGTTACAGGCTATTTAGACCGATTTACAATAAGATCAACTCACTTTAGACCTAAGGGCCTTGGACAAGGCAACCCAAACATCTTCATATCCGTAGGTCCATGCTTGGAGGTGAAAGATGGTGTCGCTCGGGTATTGGGTAACTTTTCGAAGCAATTCAGCTATACCTTGAGCTTTTGTCTGAAACGGGACATTTTCAGTGAAAGATGTGTCAAGGTAGATCTTGTCAAGTGTCTTTAGGCCCGACGTATACTCGACGAGATTAGGGTTCCGGGATATGGTATTAACAAACCATGGCTCACTCCGTATGTCCCCTGTGTACAAAATCGCATTGCCGTTCCCTTCCACCACTTTAACTTCATTAGTAAGAGTCAAAAAGGGGTTTTATATGCCAATCTCACAAAACATGACAGCGCCAGGACAATGGTTAGCGTCAAAGAGCGTCACCTGGATTTCACGTCCTGGGCGAAGCTCAATGGACGTGGGTGTTTCGAGAGGCAATGCTTTCTACCTAGGTCAGAATAGAAAGCGGTTTTATTCCATGGCGGTGTACGTACCAGTACTTTGTTGAGATGCTTGAAGGTTTGCTGTCTGGCTTCCAGTATACCTTTCGCATAGTTGATCCTACACGGGTACCGCTCAAGGCGAAGGAGGATCTCCCGAGTAGCTGCTGAGCAATACACACTGGATGTATTATCAGTCAGAGTCTCGACTTGGCTTGTGTACCTACGCACAATGGAGACCGTAGACTCTCCAAACCAGCGAGGTGATCACTGTGAACATGGCTTAAGAAACAAGCCAGTGGTGGTTGTGCGGTGAGGTTTTGACGAAAGAAGTCGACTGATCTGTTAGCTACAGTCCACCAGTTGAATTTTCTGTCCTCACTTCTTATATCTGGGAATTCGTTCACGATTCCATTGAAGGTTGACATTGGCAATGTCTACATGCGCGAATACGCTCTCAAGACGGAACCGGCAAAATAAGACAGAACTTTGGTACTCAAAGAATCCGTGCTTCTAAGCTCACGATACACAGTTCAAAGGTCTAGAGTTCTTCAAAATTAGTCATGCTTGATGCTCGCAAAATGCCGGATAATGTTATAGGAAAGCGAATAGAAGGTGCAGTGAAGGTGATTGCATCCCTGGGGTGGAAGCATTCGCACTGTGATTCGCGCCTTACTCAGCTCGCCAACACAACCTGCACAGTGCTTCTTACCGATGGTCCCTGCCTGGAACACAACATACACTGAACCAACACCAAGAACTCACCTAGAATTCTATTTCTTCCTCACAGAATTGTTCTATATAATGCGACCTGGCTCCAAGCGTTTTATTACTTATCGTATTCTGAGGCATAGCCATGATGCGTACAACAAGTAGAAGTGCCACCGCACCTAATCATAAGCCTTTATGCACTTATCGGGGTACTGAAATGAACGTTTCGAGACCGTGAGGAGTAGTGTAATTCTCACCGTTCTGGCTCCAGGCCGTTTCTGAAACGGTATCTTATCACCTACCGTTGTCTTCCACCGTCGATCTTTGACCGTCCAACATAACGGAGCCGCACTTCGCGTTTATCATATCCAGAACCGCATGAAGTGGGAATATAAGGTACTAAAAAACTTGCTATCATTCTGCTTCATCTTCTCTAATATTCAATTATGTAACATACTTTAGAGAGCCGATATAGAAACTGAAATATTTATATAAGTCTAAGAGACCTTATCGGTACCAATTTAGAGGAAATTCAAGGATACATCCATATTAAATATTACCATCACAAGGCCTGCATATAGATCACAAGGGAACAGTAATTCAGTACGAAGGATAAGCATGAAACAACAAGTTGAAAGCTGTAACTACAATATAAGGTATTTAAATGAGAAAGCGAAGCCTTGATTTCGCATCTCCAGAGTATCATAAAATCCAAAGATCCCTCTCCTCATCATTCTGCAAAGAGTATGTGCATACTGCCCAACAAGTATAGGTAAGAAAATCGAGACATCTTACACGACTCCATCACTAAACTCCTGCACGCCTTTGGCTAGTCATTCGTTGATCGTTGCTTGTTTCCCTTTCCTTCCAGTAACACCATCATGAGGCTACGGCACCTGTTTTGTCTGCAGTGGTTTCCTTCTCTAGCAGAGTGCCAAGATGTTGAAGATCCTCGCGAGCTTTGGGATCGCGTTCTAGAATCCTTCTGACAACCTCCCACTCTCTGCGGGCCATCTGATATGCTTGGGGTAGGATAAATTGCACAGTCGGCGCAGCAATCCAAGGTCCGAGGAGTTCCTGAGCTACGGCCACGCCTGCCTGTTGGGCCTGATGCTTGTGGGCATCCGACATCTGCGGTGCCACGACTTGCGGTGGCGGCGGTGGTCGAGAGTAAGGTGGTTGAGGAATAGGTACTGGTGTTGTAGATTGCCACTGAGCTGGGGATGATTGTTGTGAGAACCCTCCTTGGGGAGCTTGAGGGGTTGCTGGTGAAAACGCAGGACCTGTTGAAGCTATAGAGTTGCTCCTCTGTGCATGGGTTGTGGGAACTGGTGATCCTAATGCTTGGGCATCTTGCTGACTCGTGACTCCATCCTTCAATTGCTTAAGCTGCTCGGGATCAGTGTGGTAAACAAACACCGCTAGTAACATAGGCTCCGTGCGGATCTTTGGAATCTTGTTGTCCACCAGATTGAGCATGAATTCGGGATAGTTATCCTCTCCAGGAGGCACCGGCACAAGATATGTGTCTCGGACGTTACCGATCGCCTTATCCCCGATAACACCATAGCGCTTCTTGCTGATGAAATAGTTAAGGAGAGCATGAAAGTCGGCATGAGAGACTGGAGATACGGGTGTGAGGGAAATGACAATGATATCAGTGGTCTTGCTATAACGGAGACCGCATAGATACTCAATAGCGCTCTGCTCGGGGATTCGTCCAGCAACCGTTAGGCGGCTGGGAATGAGCTTTGACCACGACCCTACTGAAGCGAAGTTGGCGCCACCGATGTACTTGGCCGTGGCAGTGAAGTCTGCAATCGAACTCATAGCAAGGGAGCCATGCCAGATCACATCCGGGTCTTGGGTTTCTTCTGTGGGCGAATAAGGAGGCGACTCGTTCTCCTCTTGAAGCATACGGTCGACATCGGCATCTACACCAGGGCCATTCGCCCCAGTGACTAGAGCTGAAGGTCGACGGTTGTGTGATGCGGTGGGAGATTTGACGCTGGAGAAGACCTTGGTAATATCGAAGTCTGAGTGACTTGGTGACCTCTGCTTATCATCAGTCTGCTGGGGATGTGAGGTAAGGTCTGCTCTGTCACCCCCTGTGGGCTCCTTCTTAACGGCCAGAGGGTCTGGGCGACGAGGCGGTCCAGGTGGGAGAGGTACAGCAGAGTCATTGACGAAGGTTTCGTCATCAACAACCTCCTCACCCTTGTGTGTTCGTCGGACACGAGGGCCTGTCTCAGCAGTGTAGAGAATAGATTGCTTCTCGGCCTTGGCCTTCATCTCCGCGGTCTGTTTTTGCATTTCGGACGATGCAAGCTGTTCTGATGTCATGATGGCCAAGGTTGCAGGCGATAGGGTCTTATACAGAAGTCCATGGCAAAGCTCCGGGTTGTTCTTCAGGTTGAAGCTTAACGATTTGATCTGCTGGTTGTACTCCTTCAGTCCCTTGGTCACAGGGTGCGTGTCATATACGCCGCGCTCGATCTGGAGTGCCAAGGTCTCGGACAGAGATTCAACCGTATCATCTTCTTCAAGTTGGAGCTCCCCCTGTTTCTGCATCAACGCCAAAACATGAATGATAGATTTACTGAGCGCTTTGGCCGGTCCTGTTCGAGAGCTGTGTAGGTCTCCCATAGACTTGGCAAGATCCTCTGGTGGCGTGTAGGAGACAGTGACAGGCGCGGCCTCATTATCTGACACGCGACGAACCTTGGCCGACTATGTTCACAAACTCGTTAGTATTGAATCATTGCGTGAAGGGGAAAGATTCATACCTTGCCGTCAGTGTCATGCGAGTCTTCGCGGGATTTTCGCTTACCCGTCTTTGTGTCCTTCTTTTCCTTTGCAGTATCAGGCGCGGGCGATGACTTGGCCTTGTTCTTGTCTTCATCCTTGGTCTCGCTGTGTCGCTTGCCCTTGCCTTTACGCCCACCACGCTTCTTCTTCTTGGCCTCTTCTTCGTGTGCTTTGCGCCGGGCTTCCCAGGGCTTCTCACCCTTGGCAATACCATCAAGAAGTTCCTTGTGGTCGTCTGGGCGACATTGCTCGCACCAGTAATGTTCCGGGATTTCATCGTCGAACGAGCTTACCCCCACACATACGTTGTGCTGCCATGCGCCACAAGTCTCGCAAGCGATCCAAGCTTCGCCGGAATCCTCGTCTTGCTCCGTGGCGCCGCAGACGCAGCGTATCAGCTCATCCTCCTCCTCCTCTTCCTGATCTTGCTGTTGCTCTTCTCCATGTTCCTGTTCCTGTTCCTGTTCCTGTTCCTGTTCCTGTTCCTGTTCCTGTTCCTGCTCTTGTTCTTGTTCTTGTTCTTGTTCTTGTTCTTGTTCTTGTTCTTGCTCTTGCTCTTGCTCTTTGGCTTTCTTTGTTTTCTTAGTCTGTCGCTTTTTGGGCATGGTCGCGAGCTCAAGTTCGTCGAATGATTTAGTATGCTGGCCCTTGGTAGCGCGGACCGAACGTCGGGGTTCTGCTTCGCCTAAGATGTGGTTGTTAGTTAATGATCTTGAATGCTTGGGCCCGCGGTAGTCGTCGCGCTTTGGGGGTACTCCGGCTTGGAGCGGCCGAGGACACTTCGAGATCTTGGAGGGTCGTAGTCGCTTACCAGACATGATTGGAGTGTGTAGAGATGGTTGTGGCGCGGTTGCTGTGGGAGAGACGCGTGCCGATATCGAACGACGTGGGTTGCCGACGCAGTGATGTGGGAGGGGTTTCTACTGTTGCAACGAAGCGCAGGAGGGTGCTCGCCCTTAGACAGGCATTGAGGTAATTACGTGGGAGATATTTGAGAGTCACGACTATGTCAAGAACAGTTTCAGGGTCTTCCCAACTGATCCACGCGAAAATGCTTGTCTGTATCCTCAATCTCTATACGTCTTGGCGCAAAGAGACGCTCTCACTGACACTGACACTCGACTGGAATTGGATATGCGCCAAACGAATAGTGATATCGCTTTGTTGCTCGCAGGTTGCGCTAAATGTGACGAATGCTTTGGTTATGTCAGAAGGCGCTACAGGCTGTTTGTATGCGCAATAGTATTGAGTAGCACAGCTCTCCAGTATCAGCGAGATATGCCAGGTCGCGTGCCAAAGTTGCAAAGACGCGCGCACTTGCAAGTCAGTTTTTGATGTGAAGTTTGGGAAGTGGCGCAAAAGGATAGAAGGCGGCGTTGTATCCTCAAGCTGGTTTTGGGTTATGTGGTTATGTCCGTCCCTCGAGAGGATTGATGATGTTAAAGGGAGATGTTGCGACGTCAAAGCCGGAGGGGGAAGAGAGCTTAATGCGGAGGTAGAAAACTTCGGTACTAGCTTCCGGCCCGCTCATGCCCTACAGCGGAATTCTGGTGGCAGGTGGCAGGAACCAGGATGAATTCGCGTTTGTGACACTTCGATTGGGGATTGCTCTGCGCGGCCCTTGCTGAGCGAGAAAACCTAGCTCGTAATGGAAGACAGAATAACTCAAGCAACTGAGGTGCTAAGCAGGTCTAGACGTTGCCCCGTCGAATTTTACTACTCTGCGCGTCAGGTAAACATGTGATGCCTGACGGTGGCAAGCTGTTTGCCTGAGGAAATAAGCCATGAGCTTCATTTGGTCAGCAAATTGGAGGAGCTAGCCTTGCCGCACCCGTGTAATCACATTGGCTACGACTCCCCCACTATTGAGGCCTGAGGCACAAACTCTTCAGCCTTCGTGCTGAGCAGCGACAGCAGAAAGCTAACGCGGCGCGGCGGCCTAGAGCTCCGTTACAGGTAACGACCTGGACCTGGGCTGCACCGACGTAAACGAATCCACAGCCTCAACTCCATCAACCAGATCGTCACCGTCACAGCGGCTTCTTGTCTCGTTCTTCCTAGTTTTTCCTTGCTCTTTCAGAGGCAATACTACTTCATTGATTCAATCTCCGCTGTCGTCATAAATCACCCATCATGTCTCGACGTTACGATTCCCGAGTGCGTTGGCCTTCGAAGCTCTGGCGCCTGGAAGCTCCCACCAAGCTAACCGATTCATGTAGACAACTATCTTCTCACCAGAGGGCCGTCTATACCAGGTCGAATATGCCCTAGAGGCTATCTCCCATGCAGGTACCGCCATCGGTATTCTGGCAAAGGATGGAATCGTCCTTGCTGCCGAGCGAAAGGTCACCTCAAAGCTGCTGGAGCAAGACACTTCCGCCGAGAAGCTCTACATCTTGAATGAGTGCGCAAACCCATGCGGCCGAATTGTGCCTTTTTTTTTTTATCAGCTTGACTAATCTATGCTTCATGCATGCAGTAACATGATCTGCGCCGTTGCTGGAATGACCGCCGATGCCAACATCCTTATCAACTACGCTCGACAAGCTGCTCAGCGATACCTCCTCACCTACAACGAAGATATTCCTTGCGAACAGCTCGTGCGCCGACTTTGCGATTTGAAGCAGGGCTACACCCAGCACGGTGGTCTACGACCTTTCGGCGTTTCCTTTATCTACGCTGGTTGGGATCCCCGAAGACAATTTCAGCTCTACCTCAGCAACCCCTCTGGCAACTACGGTGGCTGGAAGGCTACAAGTGCGGGCGCCAACAATGCAAGTGCACAGAGTCTGCTTAAGCAGGACTATAAGGAGGATTGCACTCTGAAGGAGGCTTGCGGCATGGCTGTCAAGGTTCTCAGCAAGACAATGGACTCAACCAAGTTGAGCAGCGAGAAAAGTACGTCTAACCATAAGCCAACAATTGAAATCCCTACTAACACATATTCAGTCGAGTTTGCAACAGTGGGACAGACTGAGGACGGCAAGATCTACCACCGTCTGTGGAGCGCCGACGAGATCACAGCGCTGCTGAAGGAACATGATCTGGCAAAGAACGAGGAGACAGAGGAAAAGTAAGAAACAAGGCAATAGATTCTTGATAGATGGGGGAGAAAGGAATGCGGGGCTGCTCTTATCTGCCCCTGTACAATAATATCATGAAATGACCACAAAATGATGATCCAACTTCTAGCTTCTCCCAAGTCTATCACTACTGTCGAACGTAGATTGGATGTATCGATGAATGAGTTGCGCGTGTAATGCAGAATAAGCCAGAGCGTTTCAATAAAGGCCTGCAAGCTATACCTAAGTCCCCATTATCAGCGTCGCGAACCTCGAAAGTTTTCCATCTCGAATCCTACATCTGTCCTTCTAGCTGCCTCCTCGTCGTCGGTGATTCGTTGCCAGCCCGGCTGAGTGTCAACTCCCGGTCGTGGGTAGGGCTCATCACATTTCTGTGAGGATAGTCGGGGGAAATGGCGTCGATAGCTCCAGTACGCAACGCTCATACCTAGGGCAGAACCTACACAGACATCGTAGACATCGTGGCGGTAGTCCTCACAGCGGGAGATAGCGATCAACCCTGCTCCGATCAGTGGTAGGAAGCAGACCAAAGCGCGGCTAAGATCACGGCCTCCGGCGGAATAGCGAAAGACGTGTAGCTGCCCCGCGAGGAAGAGGCTGAGAAACCCCAGGCCCGCAAAGGAGAAGGACGAGTGGCCGGAAGGAAATGAGCGCCAACCCTCTTGGAGAATATGGCCGTCTTCTGCCGTGCAGACATCGATGGTAACTAGAGTGTTGGCTTTTGTGCCAATTTCGGGCTTGCAACGGTCCAATAGGTCAGGGCGAGGTCGGCCAACGGCGTTCTTGATGATGTCAGTGATGAAGGAGGTGAGTACGATAGAGATGAGGAACGAGAGGTATGTGACTTCATGCTTGGCAGCTGAGGATCTTGCGAACGCGTTGTAGGCGATCAGAACTCCCAACGGTATGAAGAGGGCATATACAAAATTCATAACTGATAGACTGTTAGCTCCAGGTATGGTGAAACTGGAGAGCCCAAACGTACAGACAGGAACGCGCTCCTTGACCGCAAAAGGATACGAGATCTGAAGGTCATTGATGAAAAACATGCGATGAAAAGGGTTGATAAACAGGACCGTCTGTATGAATCTGTCAACTCATGTCCTGTTCTCATAGAACAGGTGTAGTACGGACCAAGATCCAGCCCGTTAGGAGGAAGAGGAAGCCGACATAGTCAGGTGCGTGAGTTGTCTGTTGGTATCGATGAGTCTTCTATGTCAGATCTTTCATGGGCAGTTTACCTTCCAATATCTCCGTAAAAATGAGATAGGCCCGTTGGATGAGCCATAGTTATGAGCTGGGGCCATGATTGATGACGGTATTTAATGGATGTACAAGGCGGAGCTGACAGAACATAGGCAAAGTCTGATATCGTGAATGACTAGATAAGATTAACTCCCGTAATCTCGAACGGAGGTCTAAATGTCGTCGGTGTTATGCTTGGTCGCAAGAAAGCTGCGCTTAGAGTGCTGTGGAAAAGAGTTGGCAGATCGTCGCTGAGGTTAGACAATTCGCTTGAAGCGGGAATGAGGGCCCCTGATCTTCCGATCGGATTTCTGGGGCCCTCTAACCAACAATGAATTGTCCATAGACTGCAGGTAAGCCATGTGAGTACTAACTACTCTCTTAAGCCACTACAACGACAATGTATATGTTTATATACAAGCGTCACTTGAGACAATCTCTTATTTGAATGAGCATTCCCTCATAATCATCGACTTGGGGCCTTTGTATCCGGTTGGCAACTTCGTGGAGTGGCTTACGAGCAAAATTGGATCAAATTAAGTTACTCTCATTTCGTAGCCAGACTGAAGATTCATGTCGCTCAACGTTTGCCCGCAATCAGTTGACTCGCGATCCTAAGAGCAACTAAGCAATGAAGATAAGGTAATTATAGCTTTCTAAGTACATTATTCTAGATACCCAGAGTGAACTGTCGAGATCATCGTTTTTTTTTGGCAGCTACTAAGAGAGTTACAGGGTAGGCAGACTAGTAATCTTCCACTAAACGTGCGAGGCCCAAGCTCTTTCGGATTTCTTCTTGCCAAGGTTGACAATCATTAAACTTTCTGCTATCGCTTGACTATACGGATACATCTTTAACAACAAAAGATTGCTTATAATCAAGCTTCGCATTTACATCGGCAGCCGGTGACCTTTCTCAATCCGTTCATATATCGAGTTCCACATCCAATAACTATCGAATGAACAACCTGATGTCATAGTGTGCGACGCGACGAACGAAATGCTCAGGTCGACACATACACCATCCGCAGCTGCTCTGGCACCGCTCCCTCCAGGATGGAGTGAGCACACAGCGCCGACAGGCCATACATACTACTATAATGCCGAATCAAAAGAGTCGACCTACAAACGTCCAGGGGTCCAACCACCTCCACAGCCCGCGCAAACTCCTGCGTACCCTGGCTATGGCTCAATACCCTCTCTGGCCGATCCCAACGTCGCCAATGCGTATATGGCACAAGTCAGCCAAGAACATAATGGGCCAAGGCAACACAGTTCACGAGGGGGGTATGGAAGTGGTCGTGGTGGCTTTGAAGGTCGACCACGTCCGCAGCCTGTTGACAAACCGAGGCGGAAAGAGCCAATTCCGGGCTGCGAACCATGGGTTCTGGTGTATACGAAGTACTCAAGGCGTTTCGTGTACAACCCCGACAAGAACACCAGTTATTGGCGCATTCCCGAGAAGCTCATGCCAGCTATTTTGGAGCTTGACAAGGCGCGGCTCCGAAGAATAGCTACAGGAGGAACCAAAGAAGACACAGAACCCAAACAGGACGATAAGAAGGAGGAGCATACGGCGCCAAAAACTCTGAATGCCCTTGAGACAAGCCTTGACGACGACAGCGAATATGAAGAGGTTGAGGTTACGGATGACGAGGGTGACGGTGATGAAGGCGACGAGGAACACCCATCAAAGCGGCAACGGACGGCGGATCCTGATGTAAACGAGGATGCACCATTGGAGTTCACAGAAGAAGACTTTGCAGCACAACTACAGGCTATGGGAGACGATTACGGCCTCGAACCAGGCGACTATGACGATGGCAATGCTGACGAGTGGCCTGAAGGAGCTGAGGGAGTGCCGTTATCTGAAGACGATGCGAAATATTTGTTCAAGGATCTTTTGAACGACTTCAGCATCAACCCCTACAGTCCGTGGGAGAAATTACTGGAGGAAGGCAAGATCATCGAGGATTTGCGATATACTGCGCTCAGCACTACGAAAGCACGCCGCGATTGCTGGGACGAGTGGACGCGTGAGAAGATCGCCGAGTTGAAAGAACAACGAGCAAGGCAGGAAAAGCGGGATCCTCGTATTGCTTACATGGCATTCCTGCAAGAAAAGGCGACACCGAAGCTGTACTGGCCTGAATTCAAAAGAAAATACAAAAAAGAGGACGTAATGAGAGATCACAAGATCAACGACAAGGATCGCGAGAAGGCGTATCGAGAACACATTGGCCGGCTGAAAATGCCCCAGTCTAAACTCAAGTCCGATCTCACTGCTCTGCTCAAGGCCCAACCAGTACATCTGCTTCATAACAAGTCGCTATCAACCGGCTTACCCGACCCGGTCCTCACCGACATTCGCTTCATATCTCTTGAGCCCCAGATCCGCGATCCTCTGGTTGAGGCTTACGTGAGCAATCTGCCTCCGCCACCTGAGGACCCCGACGCCTCAAAGGATAACGAGGAGCAGCGAAAGCAGCGTGACGCACGGGACAAGCGCGAGAAGGCTCTGGAAGAGAGAAATCGTGTGGTGGAGGAGCAAAAGAGGAAGCGGGATAGGGAAGTTGCTGCGAGCAAAGCCCGACTGAGGGATGAGGAGAGGGAATTAGAGATGGCCATGAGGGTAGGCAAACAAGGGCTGCAGAGTCAACTTGCCAGCATGAAGGTTGCGGGAAACGAGCCATGATGCTTGACTGCGTCGTGTATCTGTTCGTCTATCTGTAGCTTATCTAATTCTAGTGATTATCCCTTATCCATGTCCGACTTTATTGAAGGATTACAGCCCATACATGAATGTAAACTTCTTGTCGGCGTAGCGGCGGTCATTGAGCCTCTCGCTTTCGATCTCTTCTGCCGACATTGTACTCAATATCGCGCTCTTGCGTCTGTTCACTGCTATGAGCATGAACCGATACGACACATAACCAATTAAAGCAATGCCAAGAAACCCCAGCGTAACGTAGAATGGAAATCTGTAGTGAGGTCTGTACCGTTGTCGGTACAACTGTGCCCCAATCACGCCTCCGAGGTTACCGAACCCATTGACACCAAGAACAAGGGCACGTTTACCAGGCTCTGGTGTATTCCCACTGAGCCATGCCATGGTGAGAGGAGCTGAGATGTACACGCCGGAGAGGAGAACACATAAAGATACGTATTGCCCCGTATTCGAGGTGATTGTGACGGTGAGGATTAGACCGACGATGCCAGTTAGCAAACCACCCAGGATATGGTAGCCTCGTTCTTTAAAGTGATCCGAGCTGAGGGCGAATGCATAGAGGCCAAGAGCGCCGCAAACGAATGGAGGGACGGTCATCTTGTTTCTGATAGTTAGTTGGGTTAAACAAAGTCTTGTGTGTATGTAAGACATACCAAGTTGGCAAGAATAGACTCGTATCCTAGCCCCTGAACAACAAGAGGAAGAAAAACCGAGAAGGCACTGCTGGGAACACTAGCGCACACGTTGAGCACCAGAACAGTCCATAACTTCCAATCTTTGAGCGTCTCGACAAAGTCTCTCTTACTCAGACGGTTCTTCTCTATGCCGTCTTTGCTATATTCGTGCTGAACAAACTCGGCATTGTCCTTTCTCATTCGTTCGACGGCAAACTCTCGCTCGTCCGGTCGAAGGAACCAAGCAGAACCAGGACCGTTAGGTAGCCAAACCCAGGCAACGAGTGCAAAGAAGCATGTTAATGCTCCCTCGATGAGGAAGAGGTACTGCCAGTTCTTGAGGTGGCCGCTGTGGAGATGGAAGATGCCATACGCTTGGAAAAGTAAGCCAGTGTTGATGCGGTTGGGAGTTATCTTGATCACTTACAAATCGAGCCAGAGAAAGCGCCAGCGATGGCATATTGTCCGTAGAATAGAGCAAGTCTAACACAGAAATCATATCGTGGGTAAAAGAATGACAGGTATGCAACAGCCGTGGGATAGAATCCTGCTTCAAAAGCGCCAATGAGCAAGCGTGTGGCGATGAGTGCCCCTGAGATAAGGTCAGAAGAAGTCATAAAATTAGTAATAAAGACGATAGGCTGACGCACCGCGACCTCTGATGAATGCTTGACCAATAGTCACGATACCCCATCCAAACTTTGGCGTGTGTTAGCCCACCCTACTGATACTGAGTTGTGTATTGCCAACCTACCATGAGAAATGGGATCCAATGCCTAGCACCGATGTAACGACCGGCGGCAGCAGATACAGGCTGCAAAACAACAAAAGTGACAAAAAACAAGGAGACCGCCTCGTTCAGATCATCAGGCTCAGCTCCTATGTCGGTTGTAAAGCCTGTAACTGATTAGTTATCACACAGAAGCACCGATCGAGAACTCCCTTGTACCTTGTGTTTCCGCATTACCAACGTTGCCACGATCAAGGCCATTGAACAAGTATAGAAGAGATAGCAGTGGAAGTAAAGCTACATCTAGCTTCTGGTTCAAAGCCCTGCTTCTTTGCTTGGTCTCTTCTACTGTAGCAGCTTGACTCGACAGAACAGTCTTGCCTTGCTCATTCGACTTGACAGCATCTTGATCCATTATGGCTTTCATCGTAGAGTAGTTCAAATAAGGGCGTGATATAGTCGTTCTTGTCATGAAGGAAAATGGAATGGGATGAATGCTTGTGGGATACACAACGAGTTCTAGGAACAGATGAATAGCGCCTCAGCCTATTCATATAGGCAGAGACAGTGCTCACTAATTTGTATCGGTCCCCAGACGACATGCACTTATGCTGCGGACCTTTGATGATATCTTGGCCTGGCCCTAAGTCTAGGATTGAATGGGGGTCAGTCCAATGGGACCTTGCCCTACGGATGTCCCAAGGGTCTGGTAAGCGTCAACCACGTGAAGGCCCGATCCGGAGCCATTACGTTTGTAAGTTATGGTGTAACTAAGGGCTTGCCGTTGGCCTATCGCAAAGTAAGAATCTGACAGCAGACCAGACGCTCGGGATTGAGGCTGACATTGAACTGCCTCTAATAGGCATATGCTGAACGCCATGGCTGCAGCCATGGTCAGGTTGCCTGGCGCCGGGGCACACACTGACCGCATGTTTAGTCCGTGCAAAGTATGGTAAAAGTTGATGAGCAGCTGCATTGGGGTCGAAAAGTAGCGGACATTGAGCTTAGCAGGGACATTTTGACTCATTACCAAGGAGCGGGTACTCGTATAATGAGTCGTCTCGTGCCTCCGCAATTATGCGTAAAACCGGGAAGCACTCCCAAGTTTGCTGTGATGAACAAATCACGTTGCCGATGATCTATGTCGTCAAGTCGCAGAGGCTGTGTCCTTAGGGCTGTAAGGCTGACAGATACCCCGGAATCAAGGACCGGTCGCACTGCTTACTGAGAACGTGCTGTCCCACCTTTTGACACTGGTCGTGAATACGCCCATTTTTCTACAAGTGCTTATCACGCCAGAGTGCATCAACGTTCTAGAATACTGGTTTCAGCCACATTCCTACATTGACTGTCAAGCCTTCGAGTCGAGGGAAAGCCATTACCTAAAACAGCACATTTTCGAGAGTCGCGAGACCCTCCTCCGGAAGCCTCAGTTGCAATTGTTATTTGGTGAGTAGCGATACCGCTGCAGAGATTGTGAGAAACCAAACTCCCCTGAACGAGGAGGCGAATGGATGTCAGACAACCCACACAGCCATACTGGTCCCACCGGACTTTTGACACTGTGGTTCGAGCCTTCGTCAGACTTCCAAGGCACCGAGAGACACAAAAAGGCCATATCTCACTGTCATTGGCTGTGAGAGCACATGTGTAATATAACTGTCCATATCATCGGGGTTAAGGCCCATGCTGCAGATCGAGCCTCGGATTTTGGCCTCAGGGATTCGCGAAGTATTGGCCAGGCTTTTGTTCAATTCCCTCAGCATATCCCGATATTCCTTCCGAGTCGGTGACCCCGTCTTCCGCGATAAAGTGATTGATCAAATCAGATGACACCCACTCGAAGTAAATGTTTTGGACTTTGATTTGGGGGTGGGGGCCCTCCTTAACAGACGAGCTAAGTTCTCCCCAAGCTTGCATCTCATCCTGCGGACTGTTTTCTTCCTGTCCCCAGACCAGGAAAGGCATGACGTTCGCTTTCTCGGCGACAGTTGCGACTGTCACCGCAAGGGAAGCATACTTGGCTGTTAAAACTGCTGGCAAAGAACTAACTTCGTTGCTGACTGCACCCGTTCTGCCGATTAGATCCGCACCGATTAGGACAATATCAACACCTTTCGCTGCAAAACCGACATGAGATCCGTATGGCCAATCAGACAGGGTAAAATCTTGTTTCCATGATAGATAAAGCAATCTCTTGAGCCATCGTAATAGCCTTGAAGAGCGGCCGGGATTCAAGCACATGGTTTGCCTGCCGTGAAGCATTACTCAAAAGGTGAGTGATAGCCGAGGTGATAGTAGAAATGGAGGAGATTTTAAGGATCTTGAGTGGTCTAAGAAAGTTCGGAACGTGGTGCTCGTTCTGGAGCTGATGATCATTCTCTTGTGACCAAGTTCGCCGAGAGTTTCGATGATGTCGTCGACGACGCAGCCCGTGTTTGATGGACCGTTTGACAAGATACTGTCATTACTTTCGCTCAATCCCGATATGACAACGTTGAGCACTGATGCATCCATACTCTCCCGCCCGTTCTTCCACATATACCACCCAGCAAACCTGGCATTCTTCCACCGACGATCTTGGTCGCTGAAGTCGAGTTTATTAATCACATCGATGTATGTGTCCGGGGCCTTTCGATGCTAGCTGGCGCGCTCCGCTCTCGAGATCGTTCTGCAGAGCGGCCAGGCCCTGGTCAACGTTGAGCCATATCCTCCGAGGATACAAGGGAGGCACTGAAAGTACCCCGAGTCGTCGATAGCATCTGGATCGAACCATCCGAAGCCTTCATGCTTCAATTTAATTTGACACCAGCTTTACTTCGATCGTCTTTTGCTTCCGATTTGAGCATGATACCAAAAGGATTAATCGCCCACTCCTTTCCAATAGTATCATCGATAAAGGACACTGGCGTCCCTTGCCAAATTAAGCGTAAAAAGTCGTCTTGAGAGTCGCTTCTTCTTCGAGTTCTCGCCAAGCTATGCTAAGTGGACCCGCGTCATTCTCATTCGTACTCCCAGAAATACCTGTATACTCGTGTCGGCAGTATGTACGCTTAAATCCAATGCAAGACCGTGGGAACGGCTTATTGGTAAGTGTTCACGTTACCACTCCGGCGGAGAAGGGCGACCCGTGGATTCCTGGCTGTGTCATCGGAGGGAAACTGGACGATGAAGCACGCCGCGACAGCCCTGCGTTGGAGAGGCGTCATTTGGGACAAACACTCGCGAGATTCGTGCACTCAAGAGTTGGGATATGAGATTGAAACGTCCCGTATTGTGTAACAAATGGTGAGATAGATTCTTGGAAAGGTAAGTATGGGTAGGTAAGACAAAGTCACACACTTCATCACATGACTCTCACATGCCACCTTTCGCATTACAATTAAATCCGAAGCGAGATCACTACGGATACCAGGAACGCATCTTTCCTTTCTTCTTGCCATCTTTTTACCCAAATAAATTGCTGCCGCGGTTGTAAGATAGTATTGACTTGGGACGGATGGCGTCCATGTCGAACAGAGTAGGCACCGCGACTTTTCAAGTAACAATCTCCCAGACCCCCATTATATTAACC
>JAAGWP010000411.1:0-80579 GCA_013266165.1 Fusarium graminum
GCAAAACGTCAAGCTACAAGTAGCATTTAACCTGGAACTTATTTACTCCGATACTAGTGAACCACGAGCCGCCGCTTGCACCTTGTCTCAGGCGAGGATAGCTTGCTTAGTGTAGCCGTGCTGTGCAGTACGAAGGAAACTCGATTCCCTTGGAAAAGAGATCTCCATGTAATTGTGCATGACTATCGTTTTGTCCCGTTACATTCGCCGTTGCTACCATGACTTTGTTTACTAAACACCATCACTTTCTGCTCCTCTCTGTTCGGTGCTACTGCTCGATGGATGTGCGCATCCGCAGCCCGTACCATGCCCTTGTCAATGATCCAACCAGTCGATCATTCAAGACCTTGTCCCAGTCCATCATATACCTTGCCCTGTCCGTCCCAGACACTGACCAGAAAAAGACACGAGGCAGGCGGAGTAACAACCCGAACCGGTCCGTCCAGCCTTGACATGAACATGAGGCACCTGGGAACCTAGGAACCCCCCCTCCAAACCCCAGGTTTACCCCTACCAACGTCTTCCCTTTTGGGCTCTTCGGCTTCCTGATCTCCCAGGTTCATGTTGCGCCGAACATATCCCTCGATTCGATTCGATGCGATGCGATGCGATGCAACGCCCTCTAATCTTGCCTCCTCCTGTCATCACAAAGGGACCCAATCTCTCGGGGCCTCTCCAGGGGATCTCCCTTTCCCTTTCCCTCGACCACCGGTGAACGCCTGTCCGCTGTCCACCTCGTGGGTAATCATATCCGCGCGAGTCAACGACGTCACTTCGCTCGACAAGGTGGGATGATCCCTTCGAATTACAGAGACAAGACCCATTCATTCATCAAACACAGTTGGTTCTGGGCTGTGACCGTTGGCCTTGCAAAAACGTGGGTAAACTCACTTGCAGATACAGACAGACAGACAGGGACCTCTAACCACCTCTCCTCCCTTCCGTAGCATAGCCCATACACTACCGCAGGTACCTGGTTATCACCTCAGCAGCCAGAATTTAGGATTCCCCTTCCCAGCCAATCCTGGTCCACTCATATCGTCGTGTCTCACCTTCAAACGAACACCATCTGATCTCAGCTTTCTGCTTACAGCTGAGCACACGAGTAGCGAGGCTGACACGACATATCCAGACCGTCATTTGTCCTCTCTCCATCTTTCATGACTGACTGACTGGATCGAATCGAATCGAATCGAATCCACCTTCACCTACCGGCTTTCATCTTGTTGGTCCATGCTATACCCGTGCTCATCCATCGTATACCTTCAATCCTGCCCATTTCGGCCTTCTCCTGGGTTCCTCATTGGCTCGTGTACGATAACAAGAAAAGTGAACCGTCGCTAAGGTATTGCGTCGACGTACTCCGTAATTCGTCGTGTAGCTACCTATCGTTTTCGAGGTTACAAGGATTCCACTCTCACATGTTACGCGGTTGTACATTCATTCATTGTGATTTAATCTTGTAATATTTTGATATTCGAGGCTCAATGGCCTTTCTAGTCTTGGGCGTGTCCACCTTCCGCTATATCGACACCTTGAAGTCGATTCATCCTCCACAGCAATAAATAGAAGAGAAGAAAAATAAAAATAAAAAAATAAACTAAAACGCCTTGCAAAATGCTTCGCTAGGTTCTCAAGCCAGTTTCCAGCTCTGCGCCGTCTAAATGACAATAGCCCACCTCCCAAGAAAGGAATTGACATATTCCTTCAGAAAATAACAAGTGACCATGATACGCTAAACTTCCAATAATACAGATCTTCGTCGTGGAGCGAATGAAGCTTTTCTCCTTCCTTCCCAGTTTTCCCCAATCGACCGTGACGCCGGCCCAGTGAAAACTCTCACAGGCTTAATCGAGGTTCCCATAAAATATTGTTGACCGGATTCTTCCAACCGCAGAGCAGCTCTCGTCCGCTAAGGTGTTGGCTGTCTCGGCTCTTCCCTGAAAATCATTCCTCTTCGTACAACCATCTCGTCGTATGAGAGATATCCCTCAACCGCGGATCACCGATCCATTGAATTCGAAGCTGTGGCATCCCCGCTCGTGGCGCTTCATGTTACTGCGTACGCTGAATGCCTTGCCACATCCGGCATGAGGGCACTTGAAAGGCTTCTCTCCGGTATGGGAGTGGCTGTGGATGCGAAGACTGCTAGGTCGACTGAATGCTTTGTTGCAAGTTGGGCAGATGTAACGATCCTGGCTCTGCGGGAATGCGGCAGCTCCAGTTGGGTTAAGGTAGTGGTGGTGCTGCCAAGGGTTTGATCCGGATGGAGCAGGTGCCGGCATACTCACTGGGGGAGGGTATGCTTGTGGGAGAGGGCGCTGGTAGTATTGGTTCATTTCTGCAGGCTGGGGAGCAGCAGGGGGTTGAGCAACTGCGTAATACCTGCCAACAGATGGAGGGTTGGAGTATGTCGAAGGGTGAGGCTGGTGAGAATAAGGAGCGGGAGCGGGAGGTGTCACTCGAGGAGCAGCTGCAGCCGGTGCCTGCCGTTGTACATCGGCTTCAAGTGGTGGCGTAGTCTCGTAGTAGTATGGCCTTGGTGCTGAGCCTGCATATGCCTGGCTGGGTGTTTTCCGTGGAGGAGAGCTGTAGCCTTCGAATGAAGCGTCTGTACTCATAGGTGGTGTGGGGGGAAGCCCGCGATGAGATGACTTGGCCCATTCTGATCCAGCTCGGCTGTGAGAATGAGGAGAAACTAGGGAGGTGTGAGTGAACCATTCTCGTCGTTGTTGTTTACGTAGATACTGACCTTCGAAGCGAGGAGAATGTTGTCTTGAAGTAGGTGAAGACTCGCTCGTGGGGGAGCCGGCATCGGCCAAACCCAGGAGGTTCGAGATGGAAGGTAGAGAGCACTTTTGTTCCTCCATTGGGGGCGAGGGAGGCGGGTGTGGGTAATGTCGAGTGGTAAAATGTGTTTGTTGTTGCGAGGTATATTGATTAGACATGGAAGACGCAGTGCCTCTATGCATTTGCGGGTTGTTTCGGGATTAACGAGGCTTTTGTGAGCGGACGTAAAGTGGTTGTAGCAGTCGAGCCGATTCACCAGTATATTAAGACAAGTAAATGTCGTTCTTGATGGTGGCTGAGTGTTATTAAAGTGTGCGAGAGGAGGCGCCACCGGTAGTGATTAATAGAGACTTATTGAATTCTCAAGGTCGTGTCCAAGATGAAGAGTTATTAGAAGCTCTTGTCAGAAACTAGGTAGACGGGGGCTTGGGGACTTAAGTAAGTCTTTGGTGTGGGAGAACATGTCAAAGGGTGGAGGAGACCCGTCTATCAGATCTGAAGACCGTGGGCTTGTTTTCATGCGCCTACGCCCCCTTCAAAAGAACCTCTCAAGTGCAGCTGTCACAAATTGGAGTGGAGCCCTACCGGTGCACCATATCCTGGGACTTGAAGAGGAATCGTCGACAGCAGCAGTAATAGGTAGCAGAGCGGGACAGGGTCGCAAAGGGGACGATAAGACAAGGGTAAGGGCAGGAGCTCACTGACGGGAGGTTCCCTGACGCCGCTCGATGGGTCTAACCTCTTGAGATTGTGTTGAACCATCTGTCCCGGCAGTGACGTCCCCACTGATTGAGGAAATGCTGTGACGACTCTAATGGTGATCTTGAACAGGGGAGGGGCGGTTTGCATGTCTGTCTTGGGTCGAAGGGTGTGGGACGCCGAGTGTACATCTCTACCCTAGTGGCTGGGTGTGTGTGAGATTCACCAGTGCGTGTGTGTGCTAGAATGCTTGGCCATGCGCCAGGATAATCGTGGATCGCCCCGTGGTCAAACGGTCGATAGGCTGGCACATGTACGGAGATACGTACCTAAACAGTAGAGCTTCGAGTATCGCTCCCTGTTCCCTGAACATCTCTTTCGTGGGGTCTCATTTGCTTCAGTCGATGCGATTGCATCGAAGACAGTTGAATGAGCCCCCTAGCCCTGATGGCCGTGCCCTTTCCGCTCCAAAATCTTTACCCTCTCACCCATCACAATGGATCGTGCATTAAGTTCGCCGAACAACGCGGTAGTGGTTGTGCGTCGTGACCTTAGCCCCAAACCCAGTAACAGACCTTCTCCGGCGCCGGGAATTCCAAGCGCCCGGCCGAGTAGGGTGTCTGCCTAACCCTTAGCCAAGCGTATCATCCCGGACGCCGCGCTGCATCGACGACCGGACCACGACTTCCTTATTTGGTGGCAGAACCGTTCCTAGTGCTAACCTTCGTTCCATCCTGGTTTCGTCGCTGTGTGCTTGCCTGTAGAACTCGCGGATGATTCCAATGACTTACCCCAGAGCTGGTCCGACGCCCGCTCAATCGATGACCGGCGATCGGTAACAGGATCATGTTTTCATAATTCTCTGGCCAGCCGTCTGGTCGTCGAGATGGTTGTGTTCATTCCAAGTGCTCCCTCGTTCAACCTCTGAAGCGTTTCACATAACGCCCAAAAGCCTCCTTCATGCAGAAGTGAAATGTGTCTGTCACGACTCAATCATCCGGTGGGCACTGAGCATGGGTCGTTTTTACAGTTCACATTTGCCGTCCAGACGAAGGTATTGAGCCAGCTCCCATTGCCGGGCGACACGCGATCTTAACCATTCCTTGACTCTAGAAGCAAGTTGAGCTGGTCGGCGCGACAAGTAAAACGGCGTACTGGCGATGGAATAACATTTGTTGTGTTGGTACCATTGTTTCTTGGGCTAACAGGCCACGCTTTTACTGGCCTTTCGTCTTCACCTGTGTCGTCACAGGCTAATTTGAATGATCGTCGTTTTAGCGGGCGCCTCCCCTTCCTCGCTTACACTGGCGGGATTGCTTGGCGTAGGGTTCAGGAGGTGGGTGTGCAGTTGCAGTTGCTGGTGATCGACCAAGCTTCTTCATGAGGAGGGAACAGGGGGATGAAGCCAAGCGTTCGGTGCCCTGCCCTGTCTGGTCAGCTTGTCCAAGCCGGTGGTTCAAACCAACAATCAAGATTCTCGGCCCGCGAGTCATGAGCATCGTGGTTGGCGCGTATAACCACATCGGCAACTATCAGGTCCCTTACTGTGAGGTAAGATTTTCGAATGGTTTCATCTGGATGAACCCCAGCCTGCCGCTTTCAGAAATATTTGGCCGAGTTGTGGGCGCGTTAACGTCTTCTCCAATCGTGGTCACATAACGTTGTGGACTAAAGTAGAGCCTTGGCAAATGATATTGAGACAGACGAGACAAGGCAGACTATCCAAAACCACGCGTGTCAAACTTTAAGCGACAACACGTGCCATTCCATCGCGTTGCTTTTTGCCATGCGATACTGCCAGCCACAGCTGAGTCGAGTCATAACTGCCTGATGAAGTTTTGCGTCAAAACGGTGGGTATTCGCCAATCTAGCTGTATGCTTTTCTGAGAGTGCTTGAGGCGTCAGCACGATGAAGGGACCATGCCATGGTTGTTGCTTTCGTTCATCGGCTCGTAAATGATTTTAGTTTGTTGTAACCATGAATGACTTATCGCATTGGTCATACCACGATACAACCTCAGATGAAATGCGTGATATGCATGGTGAGATTATCTTGCATTTGCAGCTAGTCCAGTCACCTTAGTCAGAAGATCCCGGCTGTAACACTATTTAAACCAGTTTCTTGGTTGATAACACAGACATCTCGGAGTTTTCCAGCTGTGAATTAACTTTTTAGTACGTCATCATCATACCTTGGGTGGCCTCGAGGTGCCATAGGAGTTGACCGCTTTAGATTAAATGATAAAAATACTTAGGTAAGTTTAGTGGAAATTCTCGTAGTACTTTACCTAATCTTTTTTCCTATCTCTCAGCCTGGACGGTGAAGTCCTTTGACACCCTCTAGAGGGGTATTCGTCACTAGTAAACACGGTATTGCTCAGGCTCAGTCGGGCTGGCCGTCAGTGATCTGGTCTAGTCGGGATGGCCAGTGATCGCCCATACAGCGCATTGTAATCACGGACGAGAACCTTGGAATCTTGCATTGAGCTCAATGTGAACATATTGTAGCTAGGACTTCAGCTTGGGTGATCTCCCACTTATCATACCGGCCGAGGACGCATGACAGAGTGTAATTACCATACAGTGAATAAATTAGTACTGGCTGGCCAGACTTTCAGCAGAATCGTTCGTGGTTAGCCTTGTCTTGCATCGAAACACAGCCTGGCAACAGTAATGCTAGTCGTTCCACCCACGATGCCTTCGTCGAGATCAACTCTGAAGGTCAACCAGTAAAGGACCTCAACGGGAATCTGAAAGGGGTTCGGCATTTGTTTTCTGATCTTGGAGAGCTGTCGGCCAACGGCACTCATCAGATTGGCGCATTACCTAGCTTCGCATAGACACACGGATTACGTATGTACCGAAATTAAGTTGGGTACCAGCCGACCGGCAAGTGAAGCGGGATGATGGGTTGGTGGAATCAGGGTCAGGATTCAAGTTTTTGATTGGTAAGACGCCAGTCGAAGGCGCCAGGGTAACTTCCAGAAGTTGTTGATATGAGAACAAGGTTTGGCTCGATAGAAAATCTGTCGATCGGGACGTCCAACCGCCTGCACGAGTTACCTAATTCGCGAGTCAGAAAGTGTACACTCTTGGTACGAACACATGGTGGCCCAAAACGGAAATGTCATGTCCATGAAAGGTGGAGGTACGAAATTATGTTCCAGCTTAAGACACAGCTCGGAGACACCTACTTGCTATCCCCCGCCTACAAAACAATGCATCGACTTCTAGAAGGTGCACGGGGAAGAAAGGGTATTGAATCATGGGATTGCATAAGACAGTTCTTTCCCATCATCAACACGGACAGTACCACATCCAGAAAGAGATGCGTGCAGAAATGCCGCGCGACAGGGGATCATGAATAAAAATGGAGTATCGCACCTCGCCTACCGTTTGAGCACAGTGTCACTGACACTTGCCCGACTATTAAGCGAACTTGCGCCCTGAAACGCTGGGAAGGACATGGAAGGAACAAGCGCCTGTAGGCGTAAATTGAACTGTACTGGGTTAGGTGATGAGCGATAAGTTAGTTATATGGACTTGCACTTGGACTGTTTTGCATAACTGTACAAGAGCGAACGTCTTAGTTCAGACTTTAGGTTATTAAGCGACCTCAAAACGGAGCCGTCATCCATATCTCAGTTGGCACTTGCTCAATCGACTACCTACTTACCTTTACAAGGTACCTATGTACGTATCCACGGCCGAGAAGCCCAAGTCGCGATGGGATGTCCCTTGGCAAGAGATATCAGGTTGACACAATACCAAGTTTATGTACATACAAACCACCACGGGCCTCAGAACAGCCTCACCGATTTAGCAGATGACACCGATTCTGACAATAACCTTTCCGTATATCCGCGTATCCGCGTATCTACGTCGGACAGCATAAGCCTCTTCACCACAATCAAAGTTGTTCCCAGCACCTTGTTACCATTTCAGCCACTATTGTGACCCTCGACATCTACCTCCCCGTTGCACACACCATGCAATCAAGTATCGAACCGTAAGATGTGACCGATATGCGCTGCTATGCACGAGTTTGTTCGCATCGACAACCCTGACGGATATCCCCGAGCTGCTATTGGTCAGTGCCCTCCAAAAGATCAACCAGGCATCTTGTTTTGGAAGAAAGACCCAACCGTCCCACGAGGATTTGCTAGTGATCTTCAGAGACGGCGGCGATCAGCAGGGGCTACCCTTGCCTTGCCATCCCAAGACGCCGGCCACGCGAGATGTGCATTATACTCGATTTGGATAAGGATCGAAATTTGGGGGCTTCACACCCTGACACGCCCCCATCCCGCCCTACCTCCACTCGTCATGATGGTCTGATTAATCTCTTGCGTTTTTGTTAGACTTGCCGAGGTGGAAGTTCCGCTCTAGCATGCTCGTTAGGTCTGGTTCACTGGACTTGTCACTTGTTTACGGAGTAGCCTGCCCCAATGTACGCGGGCGCGTTCTTGGGGTTGAGGCTTAAGCAGACTAGGGTGATTACAGTACCAACTGTCACTGATTTTAGCACTAGGTAGAACTGAGGCTTCGGCTGGGCTTCTGGCTTCTGATACGGCCGCGCTAGCACGACTGCCGAGGTTGATCGATCACTGACTGGTACCGTGGGACCCTTTGAATAACCCAAGCATTTGTCATTTAGACACCATTATGCAATGCGGCAGGTATCTATCTACATGCGCTCCAAGTCAGCAGAACTCGCAGCACAGTCCTGCCTAGACATCGCTACGCCTCATGTCCGCATCCTTCGGTCTAGCACCATCATCGTGCTTGGCTTCATCCACTTTATCAACTCCATCATGGCGAGCAATATCCTGGTTCTAGAATGAGTCTTCTACTAACGGCGGCTTCTTCCGTTCTCGACTTTTGTTCGGCTTGTCCTTGTAGCACAAGGACGTGCTCTCATCATCTGCCAGCTTTCGATCCTTTGCCCGAGAGTCTGGCGCCCCTAAGCTTGCCGACCGTTATAACACCCCCACACTACGACGAGATTGCCTTTTTGGGTAACTCTGGTCCGTGTCAAGGAAACTTGATCGACTTCGTCCCATGTTATAAAGCACAACATAAGCCTTCCGTTCAAGGAGACCCTTGAACGGAATTTCCCGCCATCACCTCTACCTTCTGTCAAATGAGCCCATCGTCTGGGGATCGTCTAGATGTCGAAACTATGACCCAGCTTTACGACTCTGAATAAGTCGAAGGAGAAGCTTCCTGTTTCGTGTCCTTCAATTTGCAAGTGGGTGCTACGGTTAGTCCTCCGGGACATGTCAAGGATTCGATCTGTCAACTTCTGAATTTGACATAAAGGGGGCACTGCATTAGGCTTTTTTTGAACTCGCCCGTTTGAGGATAGTTGCCTTGAACTGGTCCCAGTTGTTGCCCTTGCCGCCAATCCCCAATCTTCAAACTCGGGCCGTTGAGCTTACCATCTTCGCTAGCGGGTGTGCGACCTGCTGTGATCCCCTTTGCAGCAGGATCAGAATCAGGATCAGGATCAGGATCAGGATCAGGATCAGGACGATGGTCAGGGGGCGTGCCCTGGAGAAGTGTTTGGCAGAAAGCTGCAGTCCTTCACGTCATCTCTCGCGCTGGAAAACTCGCTGCATTACAAACAGGACCCATCATGTCCGATCGCTACAGTACGAGTAACGAGTCCAGATCAGTACCATCTGCTTTCCAATGATCTCCAATGATCTCCAAGTGCAGTGTGCCTGACCAACTAACCATGGAGAATGGTCACGACCGGGTCTGGCTATGCGAGTGCATTGCAAAAGATCCAAACAACCCTACATAAGAACTGTCACATTCAAGATCCAAGGGCAGCTTTGACGAATCATCAAGCACATGCCATACTTCTCAAGTTGGATTTATGTCGTAAAGAACATGCTGAGGGTTGTGAGCAAAGTCATGCGCTGTTTTCATCAACTCAAACCTTTGCGGCTAAATAGGATGACGGCCCGAGTTCTCGTAGGGGGAGATCGCGTGGGGATGGCTGATCTTGTCAGCAGCCATTTCATAATAAACTACACCCTTGATCGCCTCCTGCACACAAGAGGATTTCCAACTGGAGCTATGGAGCTTAAGATGATCTCGGTACATCACCGTGGTGGAGTCTTGCCAGGCTCAGAAGGGCAGCTCAAAGGGAGGCAAGGAACGATCAGGTAATGAAAAACCATGGTTCTCATTCATCGCTGTCGCATTAAGAAGGCCTTCTAGCGGACACCAATGAGTTTTGCTAAGGACATCAGCAAGAGTCGAAAAATCTTACAGACCGGATCTCCCTGCTGGCGGCCCTACGGGTACAGATTCATCGCCTATAACAACAGCCAACGATAGGTGTCATGCAATAACATACCAGTGAAGATTACGAGTACCCATTGCCACCACATACAGAAACATTCCCAAGCACTCCGTGCTTCTACACACCTTGCAGGTACTCTTTTATCAGGAATCCCCAGTGCAACCGACCTACGACCCGGTGTGATACCGACTGAGCCCACTGACAGCTCGGGGACCTGGTGTTTCACCAATCCATTACTGCACGTACCTGTACATGATATTATTGACCGCGGTATACCGAAATCTTACAGTATGCCTCCATTCAAACGATACGTGTTTTAAATGATACGTTAATGGACTCGGTGAAGGTCGCTGGCCTCTCGGCGGACATCGGACCTAAGTCCCGGCATGTTTTGTGAGAAGCAGCCCGATATAGCGGCAGCCTTATGATCGTAGGTGCTGACACGGTGACCCTCCAACTCGGCAAGGGACAGGAGTGCTTACCTGTGATTGCCACGGTCCGCCAACGGCTTTGTCCCGGGACCGTTGCAAGTCCCCCTTGCTTCGCTGCCGGGATTATTCCCATGTGGCTTACAACGTTGTTTGTGATCATCAGTCAAAGACATCGACGAAATAAAAAACATGGCCCTGAGACATCGCAATCTCGAGCAAAAATGATGGAAAAAATTGTTGCCAGCCACCTCATGGCTGGGCGTGGCAAATACATGTCGAGTTCAATCAAAATGACGACCTAAGGAGGAATGTTGCCATTATGGATGGCACATCGCTAAGCGGATACAACTTCTCAAGACACGTTTAGCGCCGACTACTATTCATAGCCGCCGATCATGGCAGCAATGGGTTGTATGCATTCCGAAGACGGAACCGAAGTCATAAATTACAAAAGAGAAAACAAGCCACAGGTTCCATCGTAATATATAAACCGCTGGAGAATTCCCCATATTGAGGTTAATGACACTGATCTATGAGCTAATATGAGATATGTTTCCTTTTGTCAGACATGCCGCACCCTGCTCAATGCTCACATCGGTTGCTGGCCCCATCGGATGACTGTCTCACCTTGCTTTTCTCCTCCAGGTGTTTCTTTGCAGGGGTGCAGAGATATCACAAACAAGTCAATGAATAAAGATGGCGGAGAAGGGGATACGAAGAGTAAAGAAAAATAACTTGGAGGGAAGAGGCAAAAGAAGCCAGTCCGCAACCCCCTGCAGGCGGAATGGCGAAACACAATCACACTCGGCTTGAGGGACATTAACTCTTACTCATACTTGACTCCGTTGTGGATGCATGTTGTTGCTTCTTGCCGCGTATCGGGAGTGGCCTGTAGCTGCTACGGCAAGCATTGACCTTTTTACATACATATACATAAACGTTTATGTGTGAGATTGCTTCCGTCAACGCTTGATGGGTCGGGCCTTGTGCCCTACCGATCGATAGTCCAGCGGTTGTGCATTGCGATGCTCCCTTGGCGGCCTGCATGTCTCAGATATCACATGGAGCTGTGAGGGAGAAAAAGGGCGGGGATGGCTTTAGCCGCTGGCTAGTCAATATTATTCCCCTTGAGACTGTGGGTGTAGGTCCCAAGTGGCTTGTAAGTTTTGAGAGGTATCATAATATAGCCCCCCTAGTCGTTACCTATACTTACACTAATGCAGCTTGCAACGTATGCGAGGTTACAGACAAGTAAGGAACAAGAGTCGAGGCTTGGTTCGAGGAACTAAGACAGCGCCGAGTCAAGACTCAATTCGCTGACTTCATTCTGAATCAAGAGCGTGCGGTACCGGAGACCGAAACTTTTGATCAGGATCAGTCAACATTTCCACGTTCCTCGTCAGTTTCGCGTGGACTCAGGCTCAAGGAGAGCCAGGGTAGAGACATGGATGCTATATCGGGCGCCCAGTTCGTTGACTTGAGCAAAACCGTTTTAAGTCTATCACTAGCGCAACAGCTGCGAATTGAGTCGTCGTTCCCAGCAATGTTAATGAAACGTCCCCAGTTGATAGTCACCGTCTTGGCTGGTCACTAAATCCTGGATACAAAAGCCAAATTCTAACCAGCCAACCACGCTCCAGGCTCCGGTCCGTTTGTCCGTCCAATGCGAGATGTATCTCGTGGGTTACCTCCTGTTGCATCGGCATTCCTGAATGTCGCCTCCATTCGGGGTATCTGATACGTGTTTGGCGATCCTGTCAGGGTAACACCGCTGGGACTGTTTTCACCATCGCTGTCATCAGAGTATGTAGATCCAGTGGTAAGGGCAGGGGTTGAAGCCCTGCTCTGAGACGGGTGATGGAGCTCTGTGCCTGTCTCCCGCCATATTGGCTCCTGGGTTCCCAAGACTGGTAGGCGAAAATAAGATAGCGAAGAGCTTTGGGACCCCATGTCGTAAGGATGCATTCCTGAAGCCCTGACCGGCGTGACTGGTGGTATTGTGTCTGGGCCCTGCATAATGTCTTTCTCACGACAGTGCCTCCAAGGATGAGAACCACATTTTCGACATTGTTTCTCAGCGAAATCAAGAGGAATGCTCACGCCTGCCTGGCTGCGGCGGTCCATCTCCTGCTTGGGCAATTGCATGGCTGCTAGTCTATTGTTCCATGTCGAGCGGTATGGGCCCGGAGACTCGCCTCTCCGACTATTGAAACATGGCCTACAGAGACACAAGGCATATTCTTCACCGAAAATGTGCTCATAGATCTGAGATGTAGCATCGAGGAGGGTGGTTTTGGCCTTGTGTCTATCAGGAGGGCTTGGAGTATTGGGAATTAAGCACCCAAAGACCGCATTGCAAAAACAGCGGTACTCTCGAGGGGCGAGCACGTGCGTTCTCCAGACAATATCGATATCGAGATAGGTGAAACCTGGACGATCTGAAGTTCCGAGCTCAAGCCGTTCAATCTGATCCCAGAACCGTGATATGGTCATGTATCTCTGGTAACGTTTGACTGCAGGTCTGAGGCCATGCTGGTTATCATCAAGAGAACTATACATTCGATGCCAGGAGAATTTGAGGAACCTCTCTGCCAGTTCCAGCTGACGTTGAACGGATGCATGAAAGTCGAAAGTGAAGTCATGCCGTTCTTGAGGAGTGACTAGGGTATGTGTGAGGCGTTCCTCGGTGAAAGATCGTGTCCATAGGTCGGTAGTAAGGTTGGGCTCGACTGCGGTTTGCACAAGGTCGGCCGCCATGTAAATGATTGCACGAGAATCTAGATGTTGATATACAATGTTGATCTTATCCAGGCATTCTCTCGAGGGACAAAACTGCTGACCTGGTTCGTCGTTTTCAAGGGCCGTCAACTGCAAGAGAGTCAGGGCTTGGAATATGAGGACAGCCATCCCGCACGTATTTTATGATACTCACCAAAGCATTCGGATTCCAGCGGGCAAAGTCAATTTTGGTAGTACGGACAAAACGATTCCATTGAACTGGGTCCTGTAGAAACGCATGCCATACGAGAAGTACATCAAGGGGAGGGATATGTCTATCCAAATCGACCATGCCATAGAACGATTCTTCGAGCCAGGAGATTAGTCGTCGTATACCCAAATTGACGTAACACTTCCATACTGCATCGGAGTCTGAGCCCTCTTTATCAGCCCACGAGTGAATTTTGTGCTTGATGGAGACGAAATGCTCCAGCAGATAGCAGTGAAGAACAACGTCCTCTTCTTTGACAGATACATAAACCACCTTTTTTTCCAGCTCTAGGCTATCTAGCTGAGCGAGGGGCGAAGGAAGTGGCGTCAAGTTTCGACGAAGGACGTTCCAAATCGCGCTCAGGAGCTGTTAGCTCAGAGCCTAAGAGAGTGACCTGGTTGACTTACTTGGACCTCATGGCGATTCAAAGGTCAGTACTCTGGGCACACTTGATGTCCGCTTATTGATCAAATTATAGGCCACTGAGTAAGAGTGATTAATCCTTTCGTTTAGATCCAGTGCTGTGATTGAAAGCACTACGATATTCTCGATTAAACAGTGAAAAAGGAATAGTGAAGGCTGAACGGCTGGCGAGATTTGCGAGGGATATCACCACTGTTCGTTACCGATAATCATCTGTGCCATTGACTCCTTTAGAATGGAGAGCAGTCACTAACAATGAGGACGTTGTCTACCTGATGTTGGTGCACTTGCGGTAGGGGATACCTTAAGTAGGTGCTACTTACCTGTAGCTGATTGAGTTTGATGCTCGGTCATACTTGCTATCAGAGATCAGCAAGACGTAAATTTGGGTTGTCGCGGCATTGGAAAGGGACAAGATAGAGCTCTACACTCGCGCCAATACGTTCATCCCGTAGACGTATGTGTGCATCTGCGCAAGCCAGGAGGGTCAGATCAATAGAGAGGCATATCTTGAATATCCCGGCGAAAGGCTTCACCAGCATGATACGATACAGTTGTTGGGCAGATTCGGCAGAATTGGAAACTCAATTTACGGGATATGAGGGTAATAGTTCGCTCGATGGTGATGTCAAAGTTCAGCCTCCCCTTCTCGTACCATAAGGACATTGCCGAATCGGTCAGAACAGGAATAGTGGCATGGCTGGTTATTGAAAACACAGCAAAAGATGATGGAATGGCGTCAAGAGATGCTCCAGAACGGAATAAAAGAAGGCAGGTAAAGAGAGTCAAGTTGTTGGTGGTATAGGAGACGTTGAAAGCGTCAACGGCTTGTTCAGTGGCTCGGCGACTCCGACGAAGTGATTGCCGAACACTGCATACTCTATATATAGAGGGAGAACTTATGCTCGACTTTCCTCATATCCCAATTAACGGAATGAGCCGTATTCGAACTCTTTGGATCAGGGCGGGGAAGTATATTGTCAATCCCAAGCTGTCGCAGAGTAGCATGACGGGAATGAGGGGCAACAACAAGCCCTAGATGCGGATTAATGGCTTGCGGTATGTATGTATTACTGCCGTAGAAGTAATAGAGGCAAATACGGGATTTGAATGGTGATTGGATGTGAGTTTGCAATCAGCCTCGCGTGTTGAATCTTGAGTGGTTCATCAAATCTGGGTGCTGGGAATATTGCCGAGTCTCGGTGTTTTGTCCGCTGCCTCCCCCCCTGAGAGGCCGTTGACTCATTTTCGATAGAAGGTACTAGAAGAAGATACTTGGTATGTAGAAAGTTTAGAGCAAGAACGCGACAAGACTGGATGGTAGATCTGTGACTTAGGGTCGAAGCTCAACATAGGACGTGGAGATCATGACGCGTGATCCAGTGGGCTAACAGTGACAAAACAAAACAACCCTAAGCCGTAGGAGAACAACAGTTAACATGAAATCTATCAGCTGATACAGAAGCATATATACTGCAAAAGCTTTCTCAAAAACAAAAAGAAACAAAAAGAAAACTGAACATACAACACCGGGGATTCGCTGGTCGTCACCGACCCAACTACTAATCCAGCGCTTCGAAGCTTGACTATGGGAGAGCGGACGGGATCCCGTATTTTCTTCGAGCTGTGGTCGTATGTGCTGTTCTTTGTCAGAGTGTTGTACTATAAGGGGTTGATGCAAGGTGATGTTGGTGAAATCTCAGAGCCTTGTCTCATCAGCCGAACTGAGACATTGAGTACTGCCACAGCCTTGCAATGACAAAGGCCAATCATAAATCAAAGCCGAGGGCTGTAGAGATATGCTTGTTGCGTTTATGTACAACTAAATTATTTGGTGGTGTGTTGATTGAAGAGTGTTGAGTGAGTGGCTGTGTGTAGAGAGGGTTTGCTCGAGTAATGACCTGGCCACTTTATGGCGACAGGGAGGTAATTAGTTATACGAGTCTGGCTTGATCTACACGGATTTCTGTTCATTGAAGGGGAGTCATGGGAATAAATACTTTATGTAGAGTTAGATGAGTTCTCGTTTGCTCTTCAATCGTTTATGTGTTGATTAGACAGACGCAACGGACGACATTGGACCGGCGAAATACCATAATATTGTACATATCACGTTACGCTCAACAAATAAATTACATATCAAGCTTAAGGACTACATATACTAAAACATCGACCGGTTGAGAGTAACATGTTGTGCACATCGCACAGTCTCCAGACGCAATTCCCCATCAGGGATGACCTTTGATCTTTTTCGTTTACCAGCAGGCCATTTAGTCAAAGATAAATAGACATTAAGAAACCTGAATTGCTTCTTTTTACCAAGAACTTCACTGTATACAAGATGAAGATGGTATATCCTGCCCAGACGAGAAGTGTGTCGAGCTTAGGATCAAGTTGCGCTTCAACCACATCCAAGACCGAGTGCAAGACTGCGTCTCATACCTTCCAAGTATCATCATTACAACTCATAACAGAATCTCTATAAGACATAGCTATTCATAAAATATATCTATCAATTTAAGTCTCGACCAAGACTCGTAGTTATCTGGCAGCGCAAGTTCATGTAGCATTACAACCATTGCATGTAATATGCAAGGACGCACATTTACGCACAGTTTCTCTAGACCCTATCAAAAGACAGCGTCCCAATTTTGATAGGGCGTTTTCATACAAGGTACATGCATGCAATTGACTCTACAAATCTATTACAGCCCCCAAAGTCATGCGTACGGCTACACGCGGGGTATTCTTACAGATGAGTTATTTTCCCTTCTTACGATAGCACAGAAAACAGTTTTCTCTCACGTGTAAGGCAGCTTGAAGCGACGTACGTCAGACATAAATTGAAATGGATGCAATCCTGCAAAACCTTGCAGCCAATCAATTCTTAGATTGCCCTTTTTCTGTCTTGTGCATGAAATCTCGAGGGCTGTGATATGACGCACAATCAGCACCCGCATCTGAACGGATTGTTTCCTACTGGTTGGTAACTTTTCTGTTCCATTGCGGCTCTGACATGCTTTCTTTTAAGGCGCCCGCATTTTGCATCTCAGCCGCAGCATGTGTTGGTTGTTTCGGGCTTCAGAACTGGAGCTCAGAACTGGAGCTCAGAACTGGAACTCGGACTCCGATGGCTCTTGTCCCACAGCAGATTTATTGGCCGAGTTTTAACTGGTGAATTCTTTTGGCTCTGTGCGACTGTACCCGAGTATCGAAAAGAAACAGTCAACGTTGACGCCGTGTCACGATAATTCAACGCTCGGAACGCTGCATGAACTACTCGAGTCGAGGTTCACAGTACACCTCTAACCATACGACTCTGACATGACAGGAGGGGTTGCTATCATAAACAAGGCAACCAAATTACAAAGGATCTTCACATTCGAAATGTAATTTTTGTCTCATGATTGTCATGAGGTTTCAGCCCCGAGCTCACCGAGGGAGCAATGCAACTGACGAGAATGTCATTTGCGCCCGCGGCACAACCCGTATCAGGCCCTTGCACAGCATTTAGCTTTTCTTTTCTTTCCGTTCAATTATCTGGGCGCATTTTTAAATATGCGAGACATGCCACTTATGCACTATGCGGCTGCCTCTTTTCACTTGGCCCCTCAGATTGATAACAGCATCCATCCTGCTGGACGGCCTCATTTTTCTATTGCCTGTCACTGGAGCCATCTGCGGGGGCCTCACCTGTTGTCTAATGTCGCATCTCCATCAGCATTAGCTGAAATCCAAATGAGGATATAAATACCTTCGCCTAAACATCTCGTTGCCTCTTTTACTAGACGACAGTCACCGCCTCAACCCGTCTGTACTGATAGCGAGTCATCACCGCGTAATGACAAGGCATAGAGGGAACTAATGATCCTCAGCCTCTATGTTGACGTAGTCAATACCGCTATTTGGTCACATGCCCGAGCGCAGATGCATCTTCAAGGGTTCAACAGCGCTATACGCGACATGGGCGGGTATTGATGCCTGTTCCGTCCCATGTCATTCGGTTGCCTTTTTTTCTGCCTTGGAGAAAAAAATATGCAAAATTTGGAATCAAGTCAAACCTTGAAGATAGAATTTTTTTAGTGTTTTTATGAGAATTACGCAATAAAAAGTCGTAATCTGATGATGAACATCTGAAGAACCGAGGTCGCTTGTGCTACCACACTGCCGAGGGTTCATCGTCACAAGCATCTTCAAAAGTCGGCCGGGTTCCGAAGCGTAGGGATTAAGGCAGCTGCATGTCGAGGTATCACGACATGGGATTCAGGCAAGATGATGACAAAAAATATCATGAAGATTTCTGGAATCCTTCTAGAAGGCGTCTAGAAGCTGGAACCATCTGTGCATTTCCGATATTACGTGCTGTTGGTTCATGAACATTGGTAGTGTCATGTTAATTGCCGCTAACCGCTTTTCAAAGTCAATGACTGCCGATATGTGATCATTCCATCACATGCATCACATGCATCTAGACATTTCCAATACTGTGTTTGATTGAACTATTACTCAGGGGTTGTGGACTTTGACCGTTTCATAAGATTAGGTGTAAATAAACCCAAGGGATCAGTACATGTGACCATCCAATTTACCTAGCTACCAATAAGTTTGTGTTAACTGGTAGCTTTGATATAGCAGGAGGCCTGCCGACTTGCCCAAATTGATTAGTTCTACATGAGCTGTAACTACCACAGTCACCGTAATTGATTGCCATTCTCTAGTATATACATAACTCAATGATACCTTGTCGCTTTACATCTGAAACACCCAGGGCGAGTTTTAATGCGTCTCATCTATTACTGATCAACCACACCTTACTCAGGCCGCGATATCGAACGACACCTCATACCAATACCAAAGCCAAACCTATAAGCTCCTCGTACACGTTTCACTCGCACACCTGCAAAGGCACGTCGACATCTGCTGGTGCATGATGACAGCTGGCCTCACATCAATCCTCCGATTCGTCGCATCTTGAATCCCACGCTATGCCACTGGCGCATTGCCAGCAATGAAATCACACCATCCCTGCGTTTCCCCCGCTTCTGAACGACAAGCAACACGAAACTCCGCGTCCTCAGCCCTTTTTCGTGTTCCGCGAAAATCAAACGTTTCCAACAGTGACACGTCCGATCCCGGTGATCTGCTCACTACACAAAGGGCCCGAATTGCGGCCAGGTCTTGCATTTCTGGCCCCCAAAATGACCCGACAGTTCGGTACGCCTAATGCAAGTCACCATGTGCGGGGCACGCAAGACGGGAGGGGCCCACTTCCCGTTCTTTTGACATGTCGAACTGATTCTAACTATCAATTCAATTCATTTCATTTGAAGAATAAACTTTTCTACACAACTACAATCTAACCAAATCTTTCCAACCTCATCTCGACATCATTTCCAACGCCTGAAAAATTTACAGATAGCCACCTCATGATTAGTGAATGTAAGACGAAATGCCAATAATAATAATAATAATAATAAGAAGAAGAAGACAAAGCAAAGTATCAACATATCTCATAACCAAGTACAAAGATAATTTGACAAAGAAGACATGACCAAGATAGAACCAAGGCAGGAGAACAAAACCGACAGATGGAATTGGCTCAGACGAGAAAACAGCAAAAGCAACTACATAACATACTCGATAGCAAAGGAAAGAAACTGCTGAACAAAAGGACCACGAGCCACCTATCACTGGCGGCGTGGTCGACTTGAAACGTATGTTATAGAAGCGCTGAAGGATCCGAATTGCTCGTCCTTGAGGCAGCAGACTTTGGGACCTGGTAAAGGCTGCCAGCAAGTCCCGATTTCTTTTACCCCTCAATTCATCTCACTTCATGCATACCCGAGGGAACGGAGAGCAGGAATGCTTGTCGCCATTGGCTTTCGACTTAAGGCAGTTTCCATACTCGGCTTATTCCCTAGGATGAGTCTCGGGTGCAGCGAGTATGAGAGTCTCAAACGACTCAGCCATACATATTGGCTGGTTCTCAACTCTGCTGGCCACATTTTGAATTGGATCCATGAATATGTTTGGTTTGTGATTGCAGTAAAGATGATATTACTGAATGTTGATACCCGCTCCCTTAAGCTAAAGGAAACGCATAAGTGCTATGCGGGCTTGTCTTCAGGGGTATCGTTACGGTTGAGGCCGAAGACGGCTAGGTTTTCTTGTACAGTCGGAGACACGTCCCAGATGACGATTTCCCAAAGGAAACCGTGGATCGGCCGGTTGGTGGAAACTCGATTGATCTACACACTGGCTGAACGCTACGGGATGAATGTCGCAAGGTATATCCAATGGCATATGATTGCGTACCAGTGACCAGGATTCAAAACTACTTCAATATCTGAAATAAACCGCTTCCAATTGCACTGGCAAGACGCCTTAACCTCGGAATACTCGGTTTGAAACGGCCTGAAGGTAACAAGGACCTTGCCAAAGCAGAAAGAAAGGTGTTCATGGGGCGGCATCGTCCAACTTGAGCTCCATGTTGTACTTGGTAGGAACTGAGAACTGACGGGCGTCGACATCCCAAAGAAGCCAGTTACCAGAAGCTGCGATTTTGCAGCCGAGGGAAAGGATGCGGTCCTTACGCTCTTCAGACATGGAAGCCAACTCAAAATACTTCTCGTCTTCATCGATTTTGTCGTTCCTGAACCAGTCAGTGGGGAAGTAGTCCTCGGAATAAACAAGGCCGCGCATGGCAAAATCTTCTGGTAATGGGCGCGGGAGTTGATCCTTTTCCGGGAGGCGGAAGTGACTTTGAACTTTATATCCAGGCTCGCACGTAGCCAATAAGGAGTTAAGCATAAGCGAGGTAAGTTTCCATGGAAACGATTTCTCCAAATGAGAGATAGCCGCGGGATACCGTGACATGTGGTCCATGAATACCAAGATGGAATGCATAAAAGGCAACGTATTGGTGTCTCCCCAACGGAGGACTACAACCGTAATCGTGCGTACGGCGAAGTCAAGAGCGAGCTTAAATGTCTCGTCTGGAGTGGCCTCGGAAATTGTATTCCCATCCATGGCAACATCGGTCTCCTCGGGTTTCTTGGACATGGCTCGCATCAGAACATTAGATTCAGCACCATAACCAAGCAGGGAGCATCCTATGGAAATTGCGATATAGTATCTGCTTGAATTAGTATTCGTCCAATAGTGTTCCAAGCACAAACTAACCCTGATTCCAGCCATCGCTTGGTTGATCTGGCAATATGACCATCTAGTTGTTCGATAAAATGTTTCATAGACTCCTCAAGCTGGTCCTGGGACTTTCCAGAGAAGAGGATTCCGTGAGCGCGTACAAATGCAGCATCGACGGGAGCAAGACGGGTAGGGCTGTTGTTCAGCACAGGATCGAACAGTGTCATGATGCTTTCCCGTGCACTCGAGAATGGAATCGGCACGCAGAGGGATTTCGTATAATAGTATAGCTGTTGGAGCGCATTGGGGCGGGCTAGGATCGCCAGATGGTGATATAATCTCCCGGTTGTGGGAGACTTATCTGACGCCTTGCTATACCAGTGACGGCTGACCCCAGTCCAAACCTCGCGATCTCGGATATCGTCGTCCTCGATGGCCATACGGTACCGACCAAGGTCTCCAAGACACTCAATCCAAGTATCCTCGAAAGCGGGTACGGTCTCATACAGTAAAGCCATCATACTATAAGCCAAGTATAGAAAAGTGAGCATGTGCTCTAGGGAGGCAGGTAGACGATGTCTGAGAAGCTCTAAGAACGAATGAATTCCATGGCGCCACATGCGAGCAGGCATAGCGTATTTGGAAGCCAATCTTCGTAAAGCAGGACTAGCAGAGGGATGTTGGCTGGCAAGGAAGAAATCATGATGTTCATGAAGAAGTGTCCGATGAAGTGCGATCAGAGCCTGCCACTGTTCGTTGTTGAGCTTGGACTTGGCGTCAGTGTTGGATGATTGTGCATTGTCGACTTCGATGCATTTGGTTTCGACCATAACCAACCCCGCGTAGATACCTTTAACTTCAGCAACCAGTTGATCTTGAGAAATTGGTCGAGTTTCGGGCTGGCGCATGATCTTGGATGTAGAGTCATCATCATTGGATGTAGGATGAGGGGACTGCTGTGTGGTAGGCTGGGTAGATTGGGTAGTTCTGTTGGCTTTGGTAGGTCCTTGTCTTGGCGGAGTGAAGGAAACCGCTCGCCCTTGACCCTGTGACTTTCCCTGAACACCATCTTCAGATGACCATAGCTGGCGCCCGGATGTGTTCTTGTGGGGCCGGGCCTCGAAGTCTTGCCGGAGCTCGGGGCGGGCACGGCTGCGGGTGACTTGTGGACTACCGGAGTTCGGAGTTGGTGACTGGCGCTTGGCCTGATGGCTGTCGGCATCTTGTTCCTCCTCGACTGCAGCTCCGGGTGTGGCTTGACCCTCCGTAGTGCCATTGCCGGTGTTGGTATCTGCACGCCTTTTTCTATTATTGGAATCCTGGCTATTGGGCCGATTGGCGCTGCGACAGAGCAAAGAATGTGTGAGTATATATACTACACGGGATGCGGTGCTGCGAGATTTAGATGGGGAGGTGGACTCACCCTTGAACGTATATTTCCGCATCGTGCGGTGTTGGCCATTTTTGTTTATGGTCATCATCGCTTTGAGCATGTCCTCGCCATGCTTCTATAGTTTTGACCTCGGCGTCACAAACTTCGCAAGTGATGGTTGGGACCTCAGTCTTGACCTGGCGCTCGCGGGTCCTTAGATGGGCAACCCATTTGTCTGAAATACCTGCCATGTCAGGCTGCAACAAAGCATGAGTCGTCCTGAGCCTAACCGGCAGATTTTGAAAGGGAGATTGTTGAATGTGAGAAAATTCACACAAACTAGAAAAACTCAGTCATCCATTGTCGTTCACGGGTGTATTGCGAGATGAAAGAAGAGCGAGAGAAATGGGCGACCCAGTTAGCAGGCATGCACTGAGGTATCCGTCAAGGTGACGACGGGAAGGCGCAGGCTGCAAGCATATCTGGTTCGCCATACAGGATCAGGGAATTCAAGAGGAAGGAGGTAAGGGGATCACTTACCAGGGAAGTGCGGTCTCAGAGGTTGGGATTGTCTTGCCTCAAAATGCAATGTGTAAATTGGGCATGGGGGGTTGATTTGGGTCGGTGGGCCGCCTGGTTCGCCTGGTTCGCCCGCTGCCTAATGAGGCTCTGCGAGGAGAGTTAGCAAACGCCACTCTTGGAAGGAAACTCAAGTTCTCGGTCATTTCGCGACTGCGCTTATACTATACAAATATTAACTTACCCCCAAAATACTGCTTTGCACCGTGTTACGATCTTCTTTTCTGGCAGGGCAAAGGTATTGGATTTTCGGAGATGCAGAGCCAATGTGGCTAGCTTTCCTACCTATGATAGGATGCCTGCCACTGGGAGAAGTAGGAGGAAGTGTTCCCCATGCAAAGAATCCGCTTTTGCCACCGTGATAGTGGAAATGGAAGAAGGAAAAGGAGGACGAGCCAATGATTGATAAGATTTAGGACGGAATGTGAGTTGGAGACATCAAAAGGCAGCATGAGCTTTGAATAGAGAGTCATAAAATTTGAGGTAAAGCACTTGTAACTTATATACATCCCCAGTCGAATGCACATTGAATACCTACCCGCCTTGTAACTGACAATTTGCAGTGAAGGACAGCGAGGACAAGAGTTACCTATAGACGCGTTTTCAAACCCCCAGGCAGCCCAGAATATCTTAGTAGGTACCTACTTACCACTATGGGCGGGCTGTGGTTCGCCATAACTCAAGCGGTTGCCGCGCTTATGTACAACACTTCATTTGTCCCAACTTAGATAGTACCTCAGTAGTATACAGCTTACAACTCGTTCTCGCCATAAAATCCACCCAAGTTACGTGAGTGCTGGAAAAATAAACAGAAACATTGTTGATGATGGTGACGATAAACTTTACCCGGTTGGAAGTGATTTCATTTCTTCGTCGGTGGCTGCTTCGTCAAAAGAACTTGCGATGCATGCAAGCCGATCGAATCAGGGATCTATTACTTAGGCAGCCTTGAATAGACAGGTGACTCCCTGACCTGTCTTTTCAAGGGGCTGAACCAACCTTTATCACCAAAACAATAATTCTCGATCTTCGTTGGATATCCAGGACTCACTCAAGGCCTTTTACGAGGCCAGTCAATGCGGAAGAGGACGATTGACATTCGACTGGAATGAGTGAGGCTGAGAATATTGCCAATAAATATCCCAAGACTCAGCTGCCTTCTCTGGCTAAGGATGGACACCCGTATGCACTTGCAAGGCGTATGTAGGAGAAGCCCTTTCGACGGATTTAGTCTGCCGTGGCAGAGTTGAAGGCAGACAATGTGGATGTCAAAATGAGATTGGGTGCGTTGAGGCCCAGATTAATCAACCAAAAGACATTAGATGATTAGACAGGACGAAAGGTCGAAGCTTTTTGAGGGAAATAGTGAGGAGAAGATTTTAAGCTACAATCTGTCACTTCTAATCTAGTTATGTATGGCGACTCATGTCGACACCAATGCGTAAAGACCGCATTGACTCGTAAGTATGAGTTGGCAAGACGCCACATCAGAGAGCTGGCAAAATTGACAATTCAGCGTTAACAACCCATCGTGATAACTTCCTTCTGACAACCCGGCCTTCTTGAGTGACGGTACCTGAGGCTCGGCTAATCGCCCCTCGCCTGACGATCAAGGATCCGTATCCCTGACCAACGTGGCACGGGATAGCAGATAATAGGTAGAGAAGTTCTAGAAAGAGACTTTGGCGATTTAAGCGGCTGGCTGGCCAACTACATTGGCGTTCCCCATGACCCAATCAACAGCTAAAGTACCTCTACTAAGGCTGAGATCTGCCTTGTCTAGACGGCCCGTCTGTGCATATTCATTTTGGGGGCCAACCCCTCCAGCTTACCATGGGTACGGTATTAGGCGAATGTAAGACGCAATCCTCAAGGCATACTACGGATACCACCACAGGCAACAGTCCTTGTACGCCCTGAACATCAGCCTGTTTAAGGCAATACAAAGCAGCAAATCACCAGACCCCCCTATATTTAGTCAGGTGGTGATTACCGCTTATCTACGCCATATCGTATCAAGTTCGTGGAGGTTGACAGTCGCAGGTAGATTAAACAGCTGCCTAATGACCCCCATATGTGAATTGTTTTACCATCTGGAATGAGGCTGAATAGGCGCATCATCCTGTGATGCAATGTGGCCCGAGACAAACCAAAGGCAGACGCCTTGATCTGCATTTGCCTCGAGTACGAAGTACTTAGTTCGCGATATCTGTTGAGCCGCATCGCAACGGAAGAGGCTCAAATCACTTCCCATCTCTTCTAGTAAGTTTGTATTACACACGCGTATTATTATGTACTACATTACACACAACCCTCTTACTCCAGCCGCCGACCGGGTTTCCCGATACGCTACAGTAACGTTTCTTTTTCTATCCTGAGACTCTTCCCAAGACCACTTCTATTGTAGCGTATACTGACAAATGATATATTCAAACGTGCCTGCCATTGCTCACTACTGTTTGTAAGCTGATATTACCAGTCATCTCTGCGCCAACGAACCAATGTACCTTGGGAGGGGAGACAAGGCAATAAAGGCGTATTACGGCATTGCTGAAAAGGAACAAGTGCAAAATTCATCTCACAGGTGATCATATTGTCTCGTAATACGCCGTACGTTATCGGTTTGAAAGCAGTTTTCCAGATCATGTCTCGAAACTTGCTTGACATGTAAGTCAGGCAATCGAAATTGAAACTTGTGCCCGGAATGTAACACAAACTGTCGGAGGATGCTGCGGACAGGAATGTTCTGCAACCGCAAATGCAGTGTCTTTCAGTCTGCGTCGTCGGTCATGATTGTGCTTCCACAGGTGATTGGTGTACTGACTTCGTGTCTCAGGCCAGACCTCTGCTCAACAGTTGATCCCGTAACTCAAAGTTACACATCAGCCCATTCTCAAGACCTCATGCACAGATCTTGAGCGCCAGCTACATCAGTAGCAAGGAAAGCCGCATGTATCACTATATATGAGGGCCTCTTCTGCAGTCATCCAAAATGCATAACTTCCACTCCTCTTGTCTAGTTTGCACTATGCTACTTGACCAAGCTCGTTGACAACAATCCATCCTCTCATAAAGTGACTTAGCAGCCCCTTCTCTCTTCGCCCATTCATACACTGGCAACCTCCCTGTAGCGGTTTACATCTCCCATGCTACTATCCACGAGAGTCGTGTAACGCCTTGATGAAAACAACATGGACATCTCATCCAACGATTGTGAATCATTAATGGCCTACAGCTCCCGTCTGGCAACATTCATTAAGTTTGTTCCACTTGATCATTCATTTCCCTGTTTCCGACATCCAATTACTGCACTTTACCACCCCTTGAACTTTTGCTTCGCTGCCTTTGATCAAGGGTTCAGTGCCATGGCGTATCGCAAGCACTGTCTCTCCAACACCAACAAGGGTGTAAGGCGACCTACCGCACTCGAAACAGCTGAGGGCAGATGTGAATCACTGGATGTGTCTTGTTGCCTCATCAGTTAAGGAGAGATGTCGCAACCGGAGATTCTTTGTTCTCTCATCAGTTTTCACATCTCACAGTACTCCAAGCTCTGCTCTGAGTGGTTGAATCATAGGCATGTTTGCTTTTTTAAAGCACCAGTCCTATCGCATCTGATACCCATGCTTTTGATGAGAGATCTTCTCGCCCTTACTGCGCAAAAAAAAGGGATATGCATGTTGCTGCCAAGATGAAGCCATCGAGGACTCCTGCATCATACAGAACCATGGTAATAGGCTTTAGTATGTTTATGCCATTGACATGTTTGGATTCTCTTGCAGGCGAGCTGAGACACGCAAGAAGCGGTCTGTAGTGATGACCATAGCATCACAAGTATAGGAGCTCTGCAGCCCTACCAACCTTTGCCACATGAGCCAACTGGCATCTGAAATGTTTGTCGTTGGCGCCTGCTGCAAGCCATCATGAACCTGGTAGCCTCCATGGGCAAAGTCAGGCTCAACGGTCGTGAACAATGACAGTCTTGCGGGCGCACAAGATCCATGACATCGAGTGTTGAAAGAGCGAAGACGATGCGGTGAGAAGGCACAGTGATATCAGTGTTTGTCAAATCATCAGTGTGACGAAAATTCTGGTGATTTTTGTTGGTCTTCCAGAGTATGGCGTTGGTCATGTTGCCCTGTCCAAACCATAAAGTGTGAAGGAAAAGTGAACACACAAACGGGCGTTCATAAGGCAAACAAGTCATTAACTGCCCTTCTTGGGTTGCAGTTCTGTTGGTTGCATCTTTTAAACAAGTCCTTCCAGCTGTCTGCTCGATCATACACGTATCACCAGATGGCCAATTTAACAATTTTAGCCGATATTTCAAGATCCACGGGTACTGTGCAACCATAACTTGATGGCTGAGATAGATTATGCTATATGCAGATCGATTTCACACCACGGAGGCCTTCGTCCTACAAATGATCTCACCATGCTACCAAGCTGACGGGCTACGAAACATGAGGCCCATGGGGTGAAACCAAATCACACCAAATTCACAAAGATAAGCGCTGATGATCAACGGTCAAGGTATCAAGTGGTGTAGCAATGTGCGGTCAGCTTTGGGTAAACAATTTCCCCGATATCAACGAGGATGAGGCACAGTATTGACCATGATCAACGTCGAATACACGCAATATGTTCGACTTGGCATCAGGCAATTGGATAAAAACGAGAAATAGGTCATCTATTGCCCTATACCTCTGACCTCTTTTTGCTCGAACAAAAATAAGTATATTCTGTGTAGAGTTGAATACGTTGAAGATGCACATGCAGGTCGTTCGATACGGCTCAGTTATAGCATCATGGCCACATCTCGTGCCGATTGGAAAATTGCAGCAGGGAATGGGGTGGCAGACTCACAGACTCAATGGAGGTCATGTAACAAACAACATTTGTTGAAGTCGAGCATGATAGAAGCAACTGTTTGTGTACTCAACTACCAGTCGGGATGCCGACCGATGTATGGCCAAAGACTTGTTGGACTCGCTGGAAAAGGGAACACAAGCACAGGGAATTTACTTTCATAGCCATTTAGCACGACGCATGACAGAAGTGAAATCACCACCGTAAGACAAGCACAGAAGTATAGGGTAATCATGACTGAGATCCATCAATTCGTAAACATATCAAACGACGTTCCTCTAGGCCAGTCCAAGAGGAACCGTTTTATTCTAATCATACATGTCTACCCTTCATTCAAACTTAGTCCACGTGGGACGCTCAAAGATTATTCCTTAACCCCTAAAGGCCTCGTACTTCTCAGCTGTCTTCCTCTTCTCCTCGACGCGCGCAATCGTCTCAGCATCGTACACTTCCTCGAGAGACTTCCCGCCCTTAAAGACCTCCTTTTCGTGTCGGTTCGCCTCCTCCTTTGTCATCAATACCAAGTCGTTGAACTTCACTGTCGAGCACTTTTGGATATCCTTGCCCTCGCCGATTGTCGTCATACTGGGAGTGCTGGGCTTCTCCCACCGGATAAGAACCAGCTTTGTTGGAATACCGCTGATGGCACTTCGACCACGGTACAGCTCTTCAGAAAGGAAAGCCACGTCACCAACGTTGACAGGCACCTTGAGACCTACTGTGTCACCCTTGAAAGTCAAGCGTGCCAGCTTCTCCTCGTAGCTCTGTAGTGTTGCGAGTATGCCGTCGTACATCTTCTCACGACCCTTGGCAGGAACGTAGTCAAGAGGATAGCCCGTGATGCTCAGAATGACATGGTTGGCGACAGTGAGACCGAATATGGCAGGCATTGTACCAAGGACAGGTAGAATACGAACGCGGAAGTTGGGCATAGCTGCAAGATCGCCGACGGAGCCCTTCTGAAACTCTTCCTCTGGCAAAGGGAGCAGCTCGGCCTTTCCAGCGCCTGCTGTTTCTGTAGAGTAAACAACTGGGATACCGCTCGTAATTCCCTTCAATTTGAGCTTCCTTCGTGTCGCTCTTGACAGGCCGTCGTCCTTACTAGTCCCAATATCTCCCACGACGATTCGGGTAGGGTCGCTCTTACAGCCTGCTCCCATAGCACTGATGACTGGCAAGTTGTTCTTGTGGCAGTATTCAAGGAGTGAAACCTTGGTTTCTATGTTATCAATAGCGTCGATGACAAAGTCTGGGGCACGTTCATCGTCACCCCAGGGCCGAAGTAATTTTTCAGCAACGTTTTCGTTGAACTGTTCCTGTCGTAGGTCGAACTTGACCCAGGGTGCAATAGCCATCAAACGCCTTTCCAAGCACTGGACCTTTGGAATACCAACATCTGCCAGTGTAGCAACCGCATGACGGTTCAGAGAGCTCAAAGTCACTTGATCAAAGTCGATCAATCGAATTTTAGAGACACCGCTACGGGCAAGAGCTGCTGTTGTGTGAGAACCAACGCCTCCACAACCAACGACGATAACAAATGAGTCACGAAGCTTGCCGAGACCCTCATCTGTTAGAAATACACGGTTTCGTGCCAATTGTTCGAGGATAAGGTCCTCGTCGAAATCTCCCGCTTGAGCTCGTTGGGCCAAAGCTTGGTTCCTTGCATCTTCCTTATCAACTGGTTGTGCTGACGAGCCACCAAAGTTGTTCAGCTGCGACCGGTTAATGATTATAGACCAGAGGAGGAAGCAGAGAGAAGTACACATCGGATATTAGGATCATCCGCAGGGATTGAGTTCTTCAGCTCAGATACCCTCTCCTCCCGCTCCAAAGCTTGGTAGCCTAGTAAGAGAGATGCAACAGTGGCTCCTGAGAAAACAGCTGTTGCAAATAGCTGAAATCTGGGATTCGAGAGCGTTTCTGAGGATAGGAAGGAAGACATTTTAGAACATCATAAGAGAAATGTACAAAAATGCTTTTATAAGTTACAACTAACAAGAAATCTTGGTGATGTGCCCATCCAATAACCCCTCCAGTTTTTCAAAGTCATGGCAAAAATATACCGCCTTAGTCATCAGCACTAGAGTCTCAATTGGTTCAATTTTCCCATCGTCATTGTTCAACGGCTCTAGATAGCATCATTTCTGTAACGACTTCAATAAACGACAGGTCTTCGGACGCCTCTACCGAATTATAAGAGATACGCGACAGGAACTTCGCTGGCGCCATGCGTCCCCGGCTCGTTGGCTGCCGCGTCCGGGCTCTATCACCCCGAGTACCAACTCTTCGAACCCAATATCCATGTCTCGCCCGAACCCTGCACTCAACTCACTTCACCACGAATTCGCGACCAAATCTCCCATTTCTCTCAACTCCAATCTCATCTAATGGCGTGCGATACTTCACCACCGAGCGGAGGCAATGGCTGAAGCACGAGGCCAAGTTGGCGGTGCGATACACAGCTTCGTTCTGGGGTTTATTAGCTTGCGTTGGCGTCATTCTATTCTTTGTCAACGAGGAGAAGCTGGAACAGGAATACCCCACACCGCATGAATGGGGATGGATGACGAGGAAGTTCTTAAGGGATTCGAACAACAGCAAGGCCCCCAAAAATGGAGAAATCAATTGGCCTTGGTCATTCGAGCTGGCCCGAGGGTTGGTATTGCGATTGGAAGATTCAAAGGTCGATGGCCAGGGCGTCACAAAACTCACGGATAGAGTCGATCCAGAAGCGGAGATTCCTGGGGAGTTCAACCCATGCGACATCTCTGGCAAGAGCGAGGAATGGAGGAGAGGCTATTTCGAGGCTATCATGCTGGCTGCTAAAGGCGCTGAGCACGTGGACAATTGGGTTCGCGATCTTTCTCGCAACATCATCTCACCCCCAGAGTTCGTCATCGGACCTTCAAACCCCAGGCCCGCACCGATTCCCCCAGGTCAACCCCATGCGCCTCGCGAAGAGGACTGTGAAGTCGCCTATCCCAGCGCCGACAACTTTTACATGAAGATCCTAGCCACTAAGGGCTTCACTCCGCGACAGAAGCTTGAGGCGACACTCGAATATGCTAGTTTTATGGAGTTCAAGAAACAGCCAGAAGGTGCAGAAGCGTTGTACAATTTGGCCTTGGCCGAGGCTACCCAGGGAGTTGATATGACAAATCCCCCCTACAACCCAAAAACATTCGTCCTCAACGAAAAGGCTGGGCCACCCTCACAAAATGTCCTCGATGCTGTTACTGCGATAGCAACTTTCAAAGCCCGTAGTGGGAAGGTTGATGCTGCCCTCCCTATCTACCTTTCTCTCCTTAAAGCCCGTCGGTATCTCTCCAACGACCCTCCTCCTGCTGCTAGTATAAGAGCAAAGTCCAGCTCTGCCCTTGGCAAGTTGTTCGAAACCTTCTCACAATCTGAGTACCCACCTCCTCCGCTCGATGGCTCACAGCCTCCCTGGCGCAGTCCTCAGGAGCGTTGCCAAGAAGCTTCTCTGAGCTTATGGATCGGCGAGATCCTCTTCTCTTCCTCATCCAAGGATGATGGCATCTCATGGACACGCGACAGCGTTGACGTTGCGGAGGAGCAGCTGCGCAACATGGATCTCCTAACTGCTGACAAAACAGCAAAGAAGACCTGCCGCGAGTGTCTAAGCGCAGGACTGGGTAACTGGGGCAAGATGGTCGCTAAGCTTGCACAAGAAGAGGAGCAGCGCAAGACAAAGGGCCCTGCGAAATCGGGCGTCTTTTCATTCTGGAGCGGTACCCCACCAGATAACGGGGACCGATGGACAGCAGAGGATGCTGTGGTTCAGGAGCGTGTGCGGAGGACAAGAGAACTGATTGAGGACCTCACCCCAGGCGGGCCTAATCTGGCGTCACTGTTCAAGGCCTAAAATAATGTAAAAACAAAATATACGTAGATATGGGTGGGCATGCACCTATGCCGGTGTCTCATTTGGCTATCTGTTCGAGACTCGAATTTGGCTCTATTCTACTTCTAATGAAAGATATTCTCTTTTTATGATGCTGCCGATAATTCTGTGCACCTTCAATGCTCGACTCTCCCGTCTGCGATTTATCTTTCTCTCCATTCAGGAGAACCTTCTCAACTTGGTTCAAGGTGGTCTCAATCTTCGTCTGAGTCCGAATCCGGGGCCAGACCCGTTTCCTCAAACCTTTTCCAGCGTCTGAGCTGCTTGATCTGTTCCTTCATCACGTCAGGATCCAAGGTCGTGACCTCAGGCTTAGTCTCCTCGGGTAGTTCATTCCACTGCTCGTCCGTGATATCGGTAGGGAGTCGCTCTGCAACAGCCATGTCTGGGTTCACGAAATCAGGCATAAGGGCAATCTCTTGCAAGTAAGCAAGAGCCGGCTTGAGAGCTTTGATGAGTATGAGTTCGGTATACTGATGTTCTCCGCCAGAGAAGCAAGGACATCCAAGAGGGTCAATCAAGAGCGAGGGATTTCCTCCAGGCATTGCCAGGGGAGTGTCGAGAGGCTCATCGGAGATGAGATAGCCGCGACTGCGCTGCGATATTAAGTTAGTGATTGGAATACACCAGTAAATAATTTCACATTTCACCTTGGCAAGGAAATCCCTGAACTCGACATTTACAAGCGCGTCTGTGGGAAAGACGGTTCCCATGAGGAGCATACCTCCCAGGCGATGACCCCATTGAGCCCAGTTCTTTTTATCCTCAAAGAGCTGCAATACCACCTCACAACTTTGTCCAATGGCGATGATGTCGATCTTTGCACTTTTGCTTGCCTCGTGGACCTTGTTGAGCACAGTCATGATGTGCGCAAGGGGAGTCTCACTTCCAGGAATCTCATTCAATTCCTTGACGTATCGCCTTCCGGCATGCACCAAACTGGGAAGTGGAATATCGCCAGCTGCTTCAATGGTGAGGGGACGCTTGCCTTCAGGCCACCAGAATTTTTGGCCCATGTTGGCGAGGACAACGCAAGGAGGCTCTGGGTCATCGTGGGCAGCAGTCTGCTTAGCAAGTTCCTGCACGACACTGATCATGCTGCCCTTGGCAACGCCACCAGGCCCATTAACAACTCGTCCAGCGATGAATCCGAGACCTTGAGTGTGCTCGCCGATGACAATGACAATGCGTACAGTCTTGGTAATATTGGGGTTGAAGAAGATAGGACAATGCTTCTCGTTTTCGGGCAGCAGTGGAAACTTCTGGAGTCCTTCCTTCTCTAGACGGTCGTGAATAATGTCTTCCAAAGCCACTAGAACGAACTTGTTAGCATTTCCCACTACAGAATATCAGGGTCACTTGCTATTGAAGTAGAAGCGCTGGCATTCATTGACACGTGAGTTCTTATTAGAGAAGAACTTGAAATAGCAGTCGGGGTTGCCGATCGATCGAATTTCATCTTGGTCGTTCAAAAAGTATCTACTCCTTATTAGCAACGTGTATGGAGGATATATTCGATAATAGCGAACCCAAGACCAGCAAGATCCTTTGGAAAGGAGACATCCTTGGGGAGGCTCGACCAATGTCGACGAAACATCTTGGGTAAATGTCGTTGAAAGACGAGCGACTCTAAGAAGATTGAGCTGAAATGAGATCAAGATTTTCGAGGAAGAGTAGGTTGAACAGAGAAGGGTTAAGATTGTTTGTGCTTGCGATGTCCCTGGGAGGTTGGGGGAGGAAATGACAGCTGCAGGCAACCGGCGGGAGATGTAGGCCAGCACAATCACACTTCCAAGGAGAAATGCACCTCTAACGAACAATCCTACCGTTTGAATAACGTGCTTCCGCGAACTTTTGTTTTGCTTCTGCATTGCTCTGCACAACATTGTTGAGAATCATTGATGTCCCCCTGACGGCAAAGGTTTTGAACATCATAGAACGCTTCAGCGACACTTAATACACTTCATTGTTGACTGTCTTCATAAACTAGTAAGTAGTAGAGATGGGATATCCGTCCTTCTTTTGTCACAAACAAACAGGAGCCTGGGTCTCATAACAAACGCCATTCTTGATGCATTTCCTCGTTTCCATAACGCCATACCGGACAAACATTGCTACGCAAATAATAAGTCATGAACGAATCCAAACTTTTCACTGGTTAGAACTGGGATTATAGCGGCTGCGAAAGGCCTGGCTGATGCTGAAGCGGCTCCCTGCTCCTCGGTTCATATGACTGGCCAACGCTTCCTCCAATGCAGACTGTGTAACTGAGGCATCTGATACTGTGTGGTTAGTTGACTTGCATGACGGAAAGGGGGCAAAAGTAACTTGCCGTCAAGATCACTATAACTGCTACCCATACTAGGTGTTCCATCACTGCCTTCGCGAAAGTATCCCTTGCCTTTGCTACCTGGGCTACGCCCTGCCAACTCTGCAGTCCGGCGTGGTGAGAGAGGCCCGGGCGTTCCCTGCTCAGCTTGTTTTTCGGACTTGTCGGGCTTTTGGATCATAGCAGCAGAGCTAGCTGATGAGTCCGATGTGTTGGACTGATGAATTGCTGGCTTTCCATGTGTCCTATGGTGTCTTTTGCCAGAGCTGCGACTGTCCCCCCTTAGCGTTGAGCCCAGATCTTGAGCCGAAGTCTGGTTGGAAGGAGACGTGTAGGGCTGGAAGGCAGGCTCTGATTCATCATCATCGTCTTCTTTGTACTGTCCTCCCTCTGGCTGCTTGGACCGCGGGGGTCTGCGGATGATGCGAGATTGAGCAGGGCTGGACTCATCCTCTGATGATGTGGATGAACTATCGGCTGGGCTCGGTGATGGGCTACGTTCACCAGGTGATGGTTCTAGTTGTGCCGCCCGTTCGGGGGATTTGTCGGGGACGGATGAAATCGGTAGTGATGATAGGCGATGTCGATCCCCAGTCCGCGAAGCTATTCCTATTCCTGGACGAGGAGAAGCTGGGCCTCCTGGCATGTCCCTCAAGACTGACGTATTTGTTGAAGTATTTCGTGAAGTGATCGGTCGCATCGATGTGTTGAGAGGGGTACCTGCACCACTTCCTGCTTCATTGCGCGACATAGGTGAGTCCCGCCGGATGGATAAGGCTGAATGCGCCCGTTGATGACCGGGTCCGGCGGAGTCGCCGCCAGGAACGGGTGAGGGAGCTGACCCGCGAACAGCGGCGGTGGCTTTTCGGACTTGGGCGCGAACTTGCGAAGCATGTCTCTCGGTGAGATATGCTACCTGTTGGAGGAGGAAGTCGACAGGAACTTCGAAGCGATCGGCGCTGCATCTCAGATGAGTATCGTCTGCACGGTATTTATGATAAGATCGACACCTACATTTCATCCCCTAGTACGAGTTAGCTTCCGAGAGTAAAAACGAATGGAAATCTTACAATCGATCTGCTTCTTGGCAGCTCCAGAAAGTATCTTCCACAGAGCTTCGTCTTTGACGGCGTCCCAGTTCACCTGTCATGGTTCGAGTTAGCCCTGCTAAGGTTATGGGCGCATGATGAATGGCCTAGTATTGACCATATTTGGAGAGCTTATACCGGTGGAGGGTTGACAAAGTCGCCACGTGGTATGGGCACCCGCACGAAGACGGTGTAAGTCGGCTCGCTCATGGTCCGTTAATTGCTACTCGAGACAATGAGCAGATGAAGAAGGATGAAAGAAGGAGGATGACCGACTAAGACGAAGCTCTTGGAGCTGTTGCAAGGATTCCGCAATCGGGCTTATCGATAACACAGGCCGCTTTGACCTTTGACGCTACCGTGACTGCCGTTCGCCGTTCTGGCCCGTGAAACAGCTCCAGCCTGTCCCACTAACCCGTCTCACTCCAGACAACATATCCACTATTGGAAGCTTGGTTTAGGTGACAAAGAGTAGGCACTGGATGAATCATCTCAGGATGGTTTAATGAGAAGTGGTGAATGGATTTTGCAGGCGTTGATGCCGTCATATAAGCTTCGGACTTCAATCAAGTCGGCTGTGCTAGTTCTACACTGCTTCATACAGCAAGGATCCATGTCAGTGAATATCCACAAGTCAATGTATAGAAGTTATTCCCATGCCAACCATACCCCAAAAGTCAACGATTTACACCATCCCACCACTGTTCCTGACTTTGAAAGTTCATCCCAATAAACGTGTTCATATAATCCTCTCGTTTTCTAAACAAACCTCCTACAACATGAATAGTTCCGAGAGCAACTGTCATGCTGCATTCGCCTCTAGGGTAATCGTACGCGAACCAGGACTACTACCTAGTCACCTTCCTGCTTTGGCGAGCTGCAAAAGCTGCAGTACTACCTGGTAATGCTCTTTAGTACTTGAATACCGACATAAAGTCTATCGTAGTACCGTTGGGTTCAACTCTCCGAGGCCCGAGGTTGAAACACTCTACACGACTCAGAAAACATGGCATTGTTCATGCTTGACTCATGAAAGCCTATTTCGACAGGCCCCAACCTTGCCGAAGACGGAAATGGCGCTAGATCAATGCCCCGCGACTGACCTGAAAGACCCCGCTGAACTGTCTTTCCCCAAATACGGTCACCACTCGACATGGCTTCTATTGGAATCCATTCCAAAAGTCGGTACTTGGAAGCTTCCCGCATTAATTCTTCACTAACGTTAGCGAGTGATTACTCTTCGCGACCCTTCATGAGCCAAAACTTCGCAGCAACTCACATGCATCGTGCTCGACCCTTTTCATTAACATCATAATCACTACAACATCGAGGAATAGCTTCGTAAAGACCCCACGAGAGCTACAGCTCTTACATCATCATACCTGATACCTTATCACGGTACAATAAATAGGTACCTTACCTACACAGCTACAGCCTTCCCCACCAGAGGGCGTAGACCTGAGTTACTTTCCACTCAGCCTCACGACAACATTCGACCACAACACAAGGTCGACAGTACAGGCATCATCATGGTAGCTTCAGAGCTCACAGCGTCAGCTATAGCTATGCGCTCTACACCCGTAAGTGGCGACGAGTCGGGCTCAAGCTTACCCAAGCCCCTCGCACCTTTACAGAACCGCGCGGCTGCCAGTCGAAGCCCTTATATTCGCGATCAGGCCAAGAGCTTGGTCTTCTGGCAGCTCTTGAACGATGAGGCTATTGAACGTTCGCGCAAGGAGAATAAGCTGATTTTCCTCCATATCGGTTACAAGGCATGCCACTGTAAGTCGCGTGATTGCCTGTCGAGCCGCATTTGCCCCGTACATGATCGCTGACAGCCCAAGTTTGCCGCCTTATGTCAACCGAGACGTTCTCGAACCCAGAGTCGGCTTCGGTGTTGAACGAATCTTTTATACCGGTTATTGTCGACCGAGATGAGCGACCCGATCTTGAAGCTATCTATATGAATTATGTCCAAGCTGTCAGCAATAGCGGTGGATTCCCTTTGAACGTTTTCATTACACCAAACCTTGAGCCTGTATTCGGTGGTACCTACTGGTTTGGACCCGCTGGACGACGACATCACCACGAAGACGACAGTACTGACGAAATCCCCGCTGCTCTCACTATTTTCAAGAAAGTCCGCGACATATGGAATGATCAGGAGGCACGGTGCCGAAAGGAGGCAACTGACATTGTCGGCCAGCTCAGGGAGTTTGCAGCTGAAGGCACGCTGGGTACAAGGAGTTTCAAGGCACCTTCGGCTCTTGGACCTGTTGGTTGGGGTGCACCAACTCCCAGCCATACAAGCACCGCCCAGGAGAAGAACACGGCCGTTTCGGAGGATCTGGATCTGGATCAGGTCGAAGAGGCCTACACCCATATTGCTGGCACTTTCGATCCGGTGTTTGGAGGATTTGGCTTGGCACCCAAGTATCTGACACCACACAAGTTGGACTTTTTGCTGGGACTATTGAGATCCCCGGCAGCCGTCCAGGATGTTGTTGGAGAGGCCGAATGCAAACATGCTACTGAGATCGCCCTTGATACATTGCGCCATATCCGTGATGGAGCACTGCATGATCATATTGGTGGCACTGGCTTCTCGCGCTGCTCCGTCACAGCAGATTGGAGCATCCCCAACTTCGAGAAGCTTGTGACTGACAATGCACAACTGCTCTCCCTCTATGTTGATGCTTGGAAAGCGGTCGGCGGAGGTGACAAAGGAGAGTTTTTGGATGTCATAATTGAGCTTGTGGAGTATCTTACCTCGTCTCCCATCGCCCTTCCCGAGGGCGGTTTTGCTTCAAGTGAAGCAGCTGATTCATATTATAAACAGGGCGACACGGATAAGCGTGAGGGCGCCTATTACGTTTGGACTCGACGGGAATTCGACTCAGTCCTTGACGAAATTGACAGGCATATGAGTCCTATTCTGGCTGCTTACTGGAACGTCAATAAAAATGGGAACGTTGATGAGCATAACGACCCTAACGATGATTTCATTGACCAGAACGTTGTCAGGATCAAGACTTCCATCGAGCAGCTCAGCAACCATTTCAGCACACCTGCGGATAAGATCCGAGAGTATATCGAACATGGAAAAGCTGCTCTGAGAAGGAGGAGAGAACAAGCGCGCGTGCGACCTGAGTTGGATGATAAAATTGTTGTAGGATGGAATGGTCTTGTGATTTCCGCGCTCTCGAAGGCAGCCTCAGCATTGGGGACGCTACGACCGGAGCATAGTTCCCGGTGTAGGAGAGTTGTCGAAAGGACCGCTGCTTGTATTTTTGAGAAGCTCTGGAACAATAACGAGAAAATTCTCTATCGGATATGGTCTGGAGGAAGGGGACATACTGCTTTCGCAGACGATTATGCGTACCTTGTCCAGGGTATGCTAGATCTTTTTGAGCTGACAGGAAATCGAGAGTACCTCGAATTCGCTAATACATTGCAGCGTAAGTTAACATCTGCCTTCCCCTCGCATACATTCCGACTTACTGTCCCAGAAACCCAAGCTTCCTTGTTCTATGATACCGACGGCGCCTTTTTCACTACGCAAATGAACAGCCCTCACACCATCCTCCGCCTTAAGGATGGTATGGACACTTCTCTACCGTCAACAAATGCTGTCAGCGTAGCCAATCTCTTTCGTCTGGCAGCCTTGTATTCAGATGATGATCTCGCCGCCAAGGCTCGTCAAACGATAAATGCGTTCGAAGTCGAAGTGGTACAACACCCTTGGCTTTTCCCTGGTTTACTTAGTGGTGTTATTACCGCAAGACTGGGCAACCAGAGCCGACGCTAGGTACGACGTGCCAACCCACGAGATTGACGGCCTGAGATGGACTAGACCCGGGAGTGTGGCTATAAATGACTGGAGTTGGTGTTGAGTCCACGGCGTTTACGGTAGGGTGATGTCAACAGGATATAAAAGGGGGCATATGATCGAGATCTCAAAGAGTGGAAAGAACCTGGATAACTGATAGACGCACCTCATCTCACTATGTTTCGGCTATATGTGTTCAAAATGTGATCAAGTTTATCATTTCTGGGGTATCTAATCTACATCGGCCATCGGCCCCTCCCCCAAGATTCATTCCACTCACTGAGCAAACGGATTTGGGCGATGTGTGTCTCCGAGGGGAACAGTCGTTTGCGATGCCTCGGACTGGTTATTTACGAACATTTAGCTCAAGATCGGGAAGTATCTGCGGTCCCCTTGCGGTTCATCAACCCAGTGAAGAAACTCTGCAGCTGATCGTTATCAAAGTCCTTGGCCATGTTTGCAGCAGGTGCTTCTGTTTCTTCCTCGTCATTGCTGGGCGATGACGTGTATGCGTTACGGTCCTATTTATGTTAACATAGTTCTCCTAACAGAAAGAAGTAGTGACTGCAACTTACCTTGAGTCGCTGCAACATATCGTCAGCATCAACTTGGATACCACCCATGTTGAACTGCACAGGGCCAATATGCTCGCTGATACTCTTCTCGTCACCCCCATAGTCGATATGACGGGTGCTGCGGGCGATGGCATTGTCAGTGCCCTTCTCTGGTTGCTTGGCCTTGAACGCTTCAAGAATTTTGAGCTGTTTCTCAAGGAAGTCTTGAGTATCGTCACTCTCCACTGTGATCCACTTCTCACCATGCATGGCATTTTCGACAACCGCCAGACCGCCGCTATTAGGATCACGGCACCAACCCTCGTAGCGCGCAATGGCACTCTTCCGTTGTCGCTCTTCCTCTTCAGCTTCATCTATCTCATCAGCTTGATCCTTATTGTCGTTGAAACGCATGGATTCAGAGGGAGTGCTGATATCTTCGGACCATGAGTTGGAGACCTGCTCAGCATCAAATGAACCGCCCAAAACACGGATCTTTCCCCACGAATCCCAGTTGGTGGGAACAACAATCTTATCGCGGTCGATGACGTTATGCTTTAGCGGATGACGCTTGAGTAGAGATGTAATGCCAAGTGTGGAATGAATGAGTGACGGCAGCTGAGAGGGTGCGTCTTGAGACGTATAAATAAGAGAAGCACCGTCTAGAGAATGTTAGTGCTTGAATCAAGGTATTAATGAGTATATCAACGTACGCCTCAGCAATACTGTTCGTAGATATTGAAGCACCGTGTCAAAATCGGGCTCTTTCCAGCCCTGGTTCTTTTCGAGGAATTCCATTTTTTGGGCCTATGTATGTTAGTAAGATGACCTGTTCGGTATCAAGAAGCGATCCTCACATTTTGGCATACGACGCAGAGCGGCAGACCCAGTGGCTCTTCCCATTCTCCAGGTCCGAGAGGAAGTGCGCTGTCTCCGTCACCGCCAGTAGCTGTTGCTGAGGGTGTTCCATCCAGGTTGGTTGCCGCACCTCCACGGCCCCTCTCCTTCCAGGTAGACATAACTTCCTCCATAAGAGCATGCTGATCTGTATCGACCTTTTTGAGCACCTCCTGTATCACTTGAACCCACATCCATATTTGTCGCAGCCACAGATGCGGCTGTGACCAGTCTAGAAGGATAATAAGAGAGGTATTGGGAATCGTCTCAGGGGTAAGAAGGGGTGCGACGAGAGACGCAAATTGGGTGGAGGGTTGCGAGAGAAAGTAGAGCGAGACTCGTGCCAAGGTGTCTGAAGTTGTCAGTGTTCTGTCTTGAAGCCATATTGGGCATGTGTCTACGAACCATCTTGGTCGGCGTCGAGAACATCGTAGTATGTATAACCAAGCGCAAAGTTATTGGCGATTGGTGGTATCTTAAGCCGGTCCGCATTGCGCCTTGGCTCGGAGCTGGATAGAGATTCGAGAAAGTCTCTTTGATGTTCGGGAGTCCCACCTGAACCCCAAAAGGTTATAAATCAGCTACTCGAGCTCTCTCCGAGGTTGTCTCGTACTGCATACCTAGGACAATGAGGTTCTTTTCCGGTAGTCGCTTGCCGCTCGCGACAGACTCCAGCATGGAAGTCCAGAGATCCTTCTTTTCTTCGCCATCACCCGACCCCCCTGAACCTGTTGTATAGATCGAGACTCGATTGGTATTGCCCGCCATGATCCTGGATGTTAGCTCAGCGAGCTCGCTGGCAGACAGATTGCAGGATGGATTCGTGGTCGTTCAGGTCATCAGTAAACCCTTTGGTCACAGCAAAGGCCTGAGAGTTGCTGGCGAGACTGTCTTAGGTCGACGTCTAGGAAAAGATACGCGTTTAGTGTTGTCTCGATAATATTAAAGGAGGTTGATTAAGGTTGTCGTAGGAGCATCTTTACTCCGCGTTCAGTGAGGGGTGCAAGATGCTCTAGGCTCTCTTTTCGACCGTGATATTGCTTCACAGCCGTGGATAGTCAGACGCAAGCCAGCCGTTTGTCAATGTTTCGGGTGCTGTATGGTACGTAGATATCGACGACCGTCCTTCATCAAAAAGCCCGAACGTGGCCAGGGTTGCCAGTCACCACGTACCAATTCAGTCCCGTCCCCATTGGCACTTCGACAACACCCCGTCATTTTAGCGTTCGGTCCGGAAATTGTCCCGCCAAAAAGGAACTTTACGCTACAGCTCAGCGCACGGACTCCCTAGAGCTTCAGCGAGCGTATCAACTTATTCTGACGTCGAATCCGACATTAATATCCTATTGTTTTTTCGACTCTCGGAAGCCTGCACCTGCAACGACGAGAGACACGATGAATAAAATACGCGCAATTCAAGCGCTGAACAAAAAGGAGATTGAAAATGGAATGTGAGTATTAAATAGATTCTCCAAAAGCATTCTTGGAACATCACTAACAAACGCGCTCAGCACTCCAGAAGGATCCTGGCATACAGACTACCGCGATACTGCCTACGTTTACTTTGGCGGCCTACCTTACGAACTCTCAGAGGGCGATGTTATCACAATATTCTCCCAATTTGGTGAACCAGTCTTCCTAAAGCTGGCTCGCGACAAGGAGACTGGCAAGTCAAAGGGCTTCGGATGGCTCAAGTATGAGGACCAGAGAAGTACCGATCTGGCAGTCGACAATCTGGGCGGAGCAGATATCGGTGGTCGCCTGATTAGTGTTGACCATGCGCGATACAAAATGCGGGACGACGAGGATCCAGATGAGTTCAAGGTTGGCTGGGAAGATATGGCCAAGCGGGAGGGACAAGCGATGTCGGAAGACGAGAGTAGCGAGGAGGAAGTGAAGCGACCGATGCTGCCAGAAGAGAGGGAACTTGCGCTTCTGATGCAGGACCACGATGACGATGATCCCATGAAAGGCTTCCTCATCGAGGAGAAGAAGAAAGAAGTCGAGGAGGCACGGCGCAAAGCAGAAAAGAAGGATCGCAAACACAAACACAGACACCATCGGTCACACCGGTCAAGAAGGGACGGAAGTGAGGAAGACAAGCACCGCAGATCGAGGCGGGATGGGACGCCTGTGGACAAGGACGAGCGACACCGTGACAGAGACGCGCGCCGACATAGAGACGACGACAAAGATAGAGATAGGAGACGGGATAGAGACAATGATAAGCGCAGGGACAGAAAAGATGGCGAAGACCGTGGACATGACCGGGATCGAAGGAGAGATCATGACCATGAGCGAGAGCACAGAAGTCACAGGGACAACCAAGGGGAGTCACGGCAAACACGGCGCAGAGAAGAAGACCACAAGGATAATCGGTCGAGAAGGCGGAGTAGGAGTCGATCGCCTCGGCGGCGCGACGATTAAAAGCACAGCAGGATCCAATATAGCATTACTCAAACCACAGTACCTCCACATATCCTGAACCCCTAAAAACGCCCATCCCAGGTCTGTCCAGCATCAAGAGTCGTCTTCGATTGTCATTATCTTGCATTGTTCAAGTGTTGCCCAAATACCGTTTCCAACCTTCCCTCACGCAATGTCGCTTTCCATCATCGCCATTCACAATGACAAATTTCTCCCAACGCGCATCATGTCCCGCCCCTATAACTACAAGACTATCATCGCCGATCCAGCCAATGACACCCTTTGGCGGCCGTGTTGTTCCTAAGACAGTGCTCTCCGAGAAAGGGATGCCTCCGATAGCAGCTTCATCCCCAGCCTCAAATGGCGCCGAGCTAAAGGAGTAGACGTCGGAAAACACTCGAGGCATCAAGGGAATCCTACTAAGTATGCCCCACTTCCCCGTCCCATCTCCGGGGTCTGAGCCGGAAGCACCAAGCTGTTGGCTTCGGTTCATTCCTGGCTTTCGTGGATGAGGAACATCAAATACATGGAGCGTAGATTTGTCGGAGGTGCAAGCGAGTATGGTGCCACCGGGGGAGAAGGCGAGGGAGAAGATGGTGGCAGGATCAATTCCCCGGCGAAGCTCGGCAAGTCTCGCACAGTTGCTTGTTGAATAGACACGGATAAGAGTTCCAGTTTCGCTTGCGCTGGCGAGAAGCTCGCCATCTGGACTCAGAGCAATAGCTTTAAGGGCCGAAGAGTGAGCGGGGATGATGCTGACATTGCCAGTCGCCAACTCGATGAGTTGTATCTGTCCTGCGGTCCGGCCAGGGAAAGCAAGCTTTTTCTCCGAGAGACAGCAGAGACCAAGAAGATTGTCTGCGGTCTCATATACATGGAGTAGATCTGGAGGTTTGGCGAAGGAGTAGACACGGACGCTATTTTGTAAAACGACAGCGATGCGCTCTCTACCTAGTTGAACACCACGAACTGCTGTTAAAGCTGTTATTTCTAAAGCAACTTTACCCTTCATGTCGTCCCATATTATGGCCTAGTAGACTTAGTATTGATCTTGGGCGAGCTCTTTGAATAGCTTACCTTGTTCATTGCAAATTTAGGTGATCTGCCACCACCAACAAGAGCGAGATAATTGGTCATGCCCATCATCTGAACGAGACCAATACCAGCGTTGAAGTCTATAAATTTGTTAGAGTATATATACAGCTTCTTTTCTGAGCAGATATACCTCTTGAAGCCTTGAGAAGGCATGACTTTGTGTGAAAGACTGAGATGGGTGTTAGTGAGGTTATGTATATATGAGTTGCAGCTTGTAACTTACTGCAGATGCCCGAGTCGAGCCCAGCAGCAAAACAACTCGCATCGTTGTTAAACGAGACAGACAAAACTGCCTCAGTGCTGGAGGCCTCGATCGGTGGACGTACGTTCATAGCGAGCAACTTGATGTGTGTAAGTATTGTATAGACCGGGGAGTATCTATGAGAGCTGAGAGGGAGTTTCGTCGAATCCAAGTCCGGAATGAGCGAAAGTTCAAAAGATTCTACCAACGAGATATTGACATCTCGAAGCTTGTTTGCGCTGGGAAACTCTATACGTTGCCAATATATCTGTGTTTGATGCCGCTTACAGATCCACCTGATTTGATGAATGCAGCAGGTACTGAGATTTGTCTATTTGGGTGTGACAGGACGGGAAGATGTGCAAGAATGACTCAGGAACTTGTTAAAGGGTAAGGATAGGCTCACGGCAAGTGCGTTTCATGTCCAGAAAACATAGAACACACAAAGCAGAGTCTGGTGTAAGAGATAGATACTCTCAGGTTCAAGCTTAAACCGCGTCACGGTACCATACAGCCACAGCGTAAGTCAGCCACTAGAGGTTCCTGAGGTAGCGACAGGATTTTGTGGCGTACAAATACCTCCAAAAACACCAAATCACGTGATGAAACAAGACGGAGAGCTCTGATTGCCAGCAAGCGCCACAACAAGGCTCAAGCCAGTGAGGGTCCCGCTAAGTGGTCCCTGGGACGGGAGGCGGTCTGGCTTGACAGGGCGTTTGGGCACGCAAAGTGTGGATTTGGTAGGGGTGCATCTGCTCGTCCCCTCTGAACTTAGGCACTTCCCCTGAATCTCAGAGCAAGAGCGATTGGCCAGGTGTGAAATTGCCCATACCCCTTGAGCAAGTCCAACCCGACCCGTATCCCTCTCTCCTGGCTCCTAGCCTCCTTTAACATTTTCCCCTTGGTTCAGGTTCCCCAAGTTTCCACTTCAACCACCGCAAAACCATACTCGATTTGAGTCGTTGCTCAACCTTGGTGTTTTCGATATCTTCCTACCGTCGCCGTCACCGTTCAGCTCCCACCTTCAGTTTCATCTCGTTAACCCCCGAACCCGATATTCAAGATGTCGTCCATGGGCGTATGTGCTACATCCCTTCGACCCCGTTATGTTGAACGCTCCGGCCGATAAAGCTACCGTTTCCGCATGATCATTGGGGGCTTAATTCTTGCGCGCTCGCTGCTTAGATATTACAACAAGCTGACTCGTACTCCCCAATAGAAGATGATCCGTCGAAAGAAGAATGTCAAGAAGGGTATTCAGTTTTGCCTGATGGTCTGTGGTGCTTCAGGCACTGGTACGTGGCCCCCCCGCGAGAAACGCTGCGACTACCGCTATAACACCCTCGCTACGATTGGAATTGGACAACGAACTCATACTTGACAGGTCGCACCACCTTTGTCAACACTCTCTGCGGAAAGACCGTTCTTGACCACAAGGAGTCTGATGACTCTGGCAGCGCGCACGTTGAGGATGGCGTCAAGATCAAGCCCATCACTGTTGGTACGTGTAACCAATCTTTATGCAGCTCGTGTGCACACCGCTGACTAAAGAGTAGAGCTTGAACTTGACGAGGAGGGCACCCGTATCTCCTTGACCATCGTCGATACCCCCGGTTTCGGTGACCAGATTGACAACGAGGCTAGGTAAGATCGCAAAATAATATGCCCTCTCACGCTTCCGCTAACCCAATGCTAGCTTTTCAGAGATCGTTGGCTACCTCGAGAGACAATACGATGATATTCTTGCTGAGGAGTCCCGTATCAAGCGTAACCCTCGATTCAGAGACAACCGAGTGCATGCTATGCTCTACTTTATTACTCCCACGGGCCATGGGTATGTGCATGTAGTCTTCTAATTGGTCGCTTCGACTAACCTCGACAGTCTCCGAGAACTCGACATTGAGCTCATGAAGCGCCTCGCCCCTCGCGTTAACGTCATCCCCGTCATTGGCCGCGCCGATTCTCTCACCCCCGCTGAGCTTGCCGAGTCCAAGAAGCTGGTTATGGAGGATATCGAGCATTACCGCATCCCCGTTTACAATTTCCCCTACGACATCGAGGAGGACGATGAGGATACTGTTGAGGAGAACGCCGAGCTCCGCGGCCTCATGCCTTTCGCCATTGTTGGATCTGAGGACGTTGTTGAGATTGGTGGTCGCAAGGTCCGCGCTCGTCACTACCCCTGGGGTGTTGTCGAAGTCGACAACCCTCGCCACTCCGATTTCCTCGCTATTCGATCCGCGCTTCTCCACAGCCACTTGGCCGATTTGAAGGAAATCACCCACGACTTCTTGTACGAAAACTACCGTACCGAGAAGCTGTCTAAGAGCGTCGAGGGTGCTTCCGGAAAGTGAGTTTTGACCAAACCCCAGTACATCATACATCGCTGACCCCTTTCTAGTGCCGACAGTTCGATGAACCCTGAGGATCTTGCCTCCCAGTCCGTTCGCCTCAAGGAGGAGCAACTCCGACGAGAGGAGGAGAAGCTGCGCGAGATCGAGCTTAAGGTGCAGCGCGAGATTAACGAGAAGCGACAGGAGCTGCTTGCTCGCGAATCCCAGCTCCGCGAGATCGAAGCCCGTATGCAACGGGAGCAAGCTTCCCACGCTGCTAACACACCCGAGCCCAATGGCGAGGAACAGGTCAACTAGACCTATCACTTCACATTCTAGGTCTCATGCGGTGCTTCAAAAAATGCGACGTTGGACTATTGTCTATTGCTGGCGTTGGTTTTTCCTCTCCCACGACTGAAGAGAAAGATGAGAATATTCCCCCTGCTGCTGAACAACTGAGTTGTCGTTTTCTTTTTTTCATCGCCGCCCTGTTTCGTTCAGTAGTAACCTACAATCTTGGAAAGGATTGTTGAGGCGCCACCTCGACGTGGCAGGCGGTTCCCTGTCTCGAGGTATTCTTCAGGAAGGGTTATTATGCATGTGCCTGTTGTGGGGACGCAGCTTGCAGTAAATGTCTTGAGGGATGAAGACACCCGTATTACGACACGTGCAGACGGCTGGCGTATAGGACATATCGCCGTGTCCTGGTGCCATCTTATGGTCATATTAGACTTGTGCTGGGCGTACATTGTTGTCTATTCTTGGACGACACATCCTTGATTGTTTCTTTTTTCTAGTGGACTTCTAATGCTGATATCAAATAAATTCAATATTTTTTGTAATTCAACTGTCAAAGTCTCGATCTGCTCATGTGAAAAGCAATGTTTGGCTTGTCTAAATAAGATACCAGAGTCGTGAGGCCCGACGGTGAGCGATGAACGTTTCGACTTGTTGCTTTATAACATAACAAACTAAACATTGTCCGAGACGCCGGGGCCAGTTTGGCCTAGTCAAATAACAGTCCACAACACTAATTAAGATATCTCGATTCAGGACGCCGCACACAATACAATCTTGGTAACGCAGAGAAAACGGAAAACTGGTTCAGCAACCTAGGCTTTGGTTGGTATCACACCTCATTGAAACTTTTACTGGTCGGCAGCGTTTAGTTGTTAGACTGGCTGTTGAGAATACGCAGGATAGCAAGGAAGAGGTTGATGATGTCGAGGTACAAGCTGATGGCAGCAGCAATCTCTTCCTCAACGTGGTGATGGCGAAGGACAAGCTGGGTGTCGACAAGAATGTAGCCACTGAAGATGAGGGCAGCGAGACCTCCGTAGATGAGCTCACCAGTGGAACTGTAAGGAAGGAACATAGCCATGAAGCCGAAGAGAATAAGACCCCAAAGAGCGCCGAAAAGGTATGGCATCCATGAGGTGAAGTCGTACTTTGTCTGGCAGGCGAAGAGAGTGAGGAAGACAAAGATACCAGCAGTAAGAATAACGGCGTTGAGAACGATGGACGTCCTGTAGAATGACACTATGACGGAAATAGTGTAGGCTTCGGCAAGAGTGAAGAGTGAGAGGAAGAGAAGGTTAGTCGGGTAGGACTTGCGCTTCCAGTAGGTCAAGCCCATGAAGATCATGGAGCCAAAGAGCTATAAAATGTTAGTGGTTCATGCTCATGGTCTTCGAATTTCACGAGAACATACCGAGGCCCAAACAACAGCGGGATGGCTCTGGATCCAGTCCTTGTAGCCAGTGCTGAAGAATGTGAGGCTGCTAACTCCAGCGGTGGCGAGCAGTTGAACAGTGAGGATGGTGTAGACCTTGCGGACAAACTGGTTGCGAATATCGACAGTAGCCTCGGCCACGGAGCCGCCGAACTATACATCATGTCAGTCACTTCTACCCTTTGCGCATCGAGTGTGTCCATCCATACCTTGAAGTCATCGGGGAGATTGTCCTCGCTGTCGCGGGGCGCACCAAAGAGCCCCTGTGTCTCGTCGCGAGCGGCCGAGCCCTCAGCGTAGGCGGGGGGCGCGTGGGTGTAGTCGTCGTCCGGGTCGCTCTGAGGCGCTGCCTGGTACTTGGTCTTGGAAGCCATGACGGCGATAGTAAAAAGGAAGTTTTCTTTTACTTCGATGGGTGTTGCGTGAGATGAGACGGAAGTGTGAGGTTGCCGAAAAAGATATCGTGGTAGGGTGATTCGAGGGTTAAAGTGGCTGTGATGATGGAAAGTTCGGGTCTGTCATCGATGATGCGAGGCCTGGAGGGAAGTGAGTATTTGGGGAGGTCATGTGGGGGCGATCCTCCAGGGAATGTGTGGCGTTTTAGGCAGCTCGGGAACGAGTGGCGGTGCAAAGTGTCCATAATGGCGTCAGCTGGGCGTAGCTTTTTGTAGCTCCTGATTGAACGAAGAGTAAGACAAAACGGGATCAAGATATGTATGTTATATAATGATAAAACGACGCGTATACATATACCTGCAATGTGCTTTGAACATTAATCTGGAATAGTGCACCGTCTTCGGCTCTATCATATACTCGGTAACATGTTGGTCTCGGTCAGTTGATAAATTCCCTGTGCCGATTGTATCCCGGTTCTAGAGCTCTCCAACCAGAAAGTCGAATTGGAGGTGCCTGTCCAACAGAAATAAAGAACAAGTGTCAAAGGAGGAAATCCAAAGATAAAAAGTGGAAAGATTGGAAAATTGATGAAGCTGATTGCGCTACTGAATGCGTTACAATGACTTTTGGTGCATCAAGCAATAGCAGCGTAGTATCAGCTGAGACAACTTCTACTATGTAACTCTATAGCTATGCGTCAAGTTACACTCCAGCTTCATATAAAGCCCCCCAACCACCACTTATAGCACACCCACATCAGCTTTCCCTGACTGAAGCCGCGTCCTTGCCCATGCATACCCATTCCAAAAATACCTGAGACTCTGAAACTAGCTCGACTCTCAGAAACATCACTTGGGTGTTGGTGTTTGTTGCGATGCAGATGGCATTGGTGATCCCGTGCCGTGGTTACGCGAGAGGGGGCGGGCTGATTGTCTAGGCGCCGGAGATGGACTCGGGGGTGTCGACTGTGCACACCTTGCGAAAGGAGCTTGCTCACGACCAGTTAGAAATGACGGCAGTTGCAAGGGAGTAAAGGGGGGGCAGAAGTTTGGCAAAGCCATCATCTCTGCAGACGAAGCTGGAGCAGAAACTGGTGGATATCCTCTGTTACTCAACGCAGGAGACTGGCCAAGTTGTCCAAAAAGAGAACCTTGCTGCTGTTGTTGTATCATTGGTGAGGGGTGTTGTTGGCCTGCAATGACGGTGGAATGAGTCAAGCTAGAGCCCAGGCGTCCCGGGTTGTATAATGTCATTGCTGCAATGGATTCTTCAGCGGTCCCAGTTCGACGCTCAAAGCGAGCTGTTGTGTGGGTATTGTTGTAGTTAAAGCTGTGCTGGTTCTCTCTTCGCGTCAAGCTTTCCTGTTGATCTAGGGGCAGATGCTCGTACGAGTTACTTGGCCGAGCGTGGAAGGACTTGGAAGCCTTTATCTGACTAGTTTGGCTCAATGTAGGACTTCCGATGGGAGATTGAGTGTCTGTGTTAGTTTGCTGTTGAGACTGTTGAGGTCTCGCTCCTGGATGGGTAGGTCTTGGTATAGAAATTTCAGGAATAGGTTGCTCGCCAACCTCTATATGCTTTTGCTGTGAAAGAGTTTGGTGTGTAGGTTGGTGCTGGTACTGTTGTTGAGTGACACCCTGAGTAGCAGCACTACGACTCGGAGATGGGAGCGAGGGAAAGGATAATGGAGGAACAGGCGTATTAACCGAATAATCAATTCGAGGTCGCTTGTGATTATGTGCCGTTGATGAAGGTAGTCGAGGTGATCCAAATTCACCACTTATGCTGACCGTCGACTGTCCGGATGAGGGAGCAGATCTTTTGTTGGAAACCTCGATCACCTGTTGACCGGAGGAATCATTTTCGCGACTACTTGATCCCTGGATGCTTGGGAGCTGCGGCGTTCTTAAGGACTGAGCTTGGCTAGCTTCCTCATCCGACTGAGAGCTTAAACGTTGCGTCTGTTGGCCTGAGAGTTGAGAGCTACTTGATCCAGCACTGTATCGCTTTCGCGGTCGCGGCCGCGATCGCCTGATCAATTCGGCAACCTCGTTTGTCTCTGGTGGCGTAGAGGGGAGATTCAAGATGTTCAAGTAGGCTTTCGGGATGGCCTTTTCAAGGATCCACTCCAAGACAACTTCAGCAATTTCGTTACTATTCTCCTCGAGAAACATCAGATGTCCATTTCCTAGTATCTTCCGGCTCTCAAGCCTAATCCAGTCGCATTTGACTCCAGCTTGCATCATGAAGCCTGCAGTAGCCCAGTCATACACGCCGTGTGAGCTGGCATGTGCGGTGAGAACGGCAGCGGGAACTTTCCTGACATTGACGAGCTTGCGACCATCGCCCTTCTGCATGTAACATTCACTCTTCTTGTCGGGTGCTATGACACGAACTATGTCGAGGGGTTCTTTGGCAGGATGGTCAAAGCCTTCGTGGGCGTGACAAGGAGGATCATAGGTAAGAGGAATATCAGTCAACCCGTAAGGGCGAACTCCTTCCTGTCGCTGGATGTAAGGGCTGTATTCACGGTATGGGTTCTTCTCCGTCGGACACGCTGTTCCAAAAGGAGGCCCTACTGGCTCAAGAGCAATGGTGCCAGCGACGAGGTCGGGTTCTACATCGGTAGCTAGCCAGGTCATATTCCCCCCTGAACCTTCTCCAAGGAGAATGGACTTTCCGATGTGACCCAGGAGTGCCTGGAGGGCATTCTGAGCTAGAGACTGGCGCTCGACTTTGTTGAGATGGAGTGTTACTAGGGAGGCACAGTATTTGGCAAAGACGGGGTCACCGCGCTGCCCAGTCTATGTGATATCAGTAACGAGGCATAACACAACTTGGACTTCTTTCACTTACGCCTGGCCATCTGTTGTGAAGCGCTGCCTTCTCGTATTGAAGGGGCACATTGGGCTCTCTGGGTACACTTGGTGCCGTGAGACCCGTTTCAACAGCTCTTGCTGGGATCAAACTCGAGTTTATGCCAACATCGCGATGAATGTAGTGAGAAGGCGTGAGAAAGTTGGAGCGACCAGAGGGGGGCAAGTCGACGATGAAGACTTGGAAGCCCTTGCTAAGAAAAAATGAAGCCCACCCAGGCTTACCGTCTGGCTTGGTTGTCTAGACCTGCTGAAGGTTATCACCAGTCGTCTTTGGGTAAAAGTACCACTAGAGACTTACCTGGCCAGTGTGGAAATCTCCGTGGATGAGAACAATGGGGTACGGATAGAGTCTGTTCGCGGGCTCCATACACTCAACGTACATCTGCCCAACAATGTTTGTCACTGTTGCAAGGGTTGCGCCCATTCGCCAATCAACGTTGACGTAGAAAGTCGATCGACGACACATGGCTTCCTCGATTACCGCGTCTGGACTCCGTGCTTTCGGTAGACCAGATTCGTCGATTCGTGAAGTGTTGTGTTGGCGATCAGAGGACGCTTGTCCGCTCGACCAGTCTGCAGCAGAGCTCCCTGCAGATGATTTAACGCCTTCCATCTTGAAACATTTGGTTACGATTGTCCCCCCGTAGAGTAAAACACCGTGAACCGAATCCTAAACGCCGCGCGCAGTCGTTGAACTTGGCTTTTTCGTGATAACCTTTGCGAGACGAAGATTCTAGTAGAGATGCGGCTTTGGTGAGTAAGCAAATGAAAACAGCAGCCTGCTCTTCTCAGGTTATAGAAAAGAAGAAAAGGATTTGTCGTTGTCAAGAGAGGGGGAGTTGGATTAAGCAAAGGGGCCTGAGAAAGTAGGCAGAAACACGAACTCCCGCTCCCTCGTAGCAACGAAATCTGGGAGATACCCTAACGAAATGATTGGATCGAATGAAAGCCGTAAAGGAGCAATAAATCCAAATCTCATCCCTTAGTTTTGGGGATGGAAGCGAGTGATGTATTCAAGCGAGGGGATGGTTGGTTGCAGAAGAAGGGATGAACGGAAGAGGTTGAGAATCAAGAATGAACACAATCAAGAAAACGGAGTCTCTTCGGAGAATAACTCCGTTTCATGCAGCGCATGACTTTGTTGCTTGCTGTTGATTGCTGGTAACCTAGTTACTAGCCTATAGACACGGCTACCACTCGATAGATGCAATACTAGTAATAGATGCCATGCGTTTGTATAGCAGGGCATCTTTTTATGTGTCGAGTTAGCTCGGCCACATTTGAACACTGTCCGGTATCTTCGAACACCAAGCGGCGTCGAATACTGCTTCGTTCGGCATCTACACTCCACTCACATCCAATGGAGCTACCTAAAGAATGCCACTGAACCACACCTCAACGAGGCCAGCGAATCATGTCCTGGGTGAAAGTAAAGCTCATTCAAATGATCATTTGGCATCAGTTCATTATTTCCCTTTCTCTTGACGGAGATGGATACCTGGTTCCACGCGAGCTAAGGGTCCTCCAAATGTTAAAGTATGGTCTCAGCAACTCATCCATATAGCAATACATCGTCTCTAACAATAGCTTCTTCTTTCAGGTTTTCCTTTACAGCGGAATTCAGATTCGATTCTATGGCGACGCAGGTTCGTGAGCATCGTCCTTCATATCCGGCACCCAACCCTTGGGTCTTTCACTCCCTCTCACCACAAGGCCATAGCCCAGCTTCTCAACCTTCTTGACACTCTGCCTCATCGCACTCATCTTGGTCCTCCAGTCCTTGGTCGGCACATCCGGCAGGATCTCAAACGCGCAGCCAAGCTCTTGGATGTCGCTCATGATATTGCGTCCACCTTGGCCGGCCAGCTCACCCGTCTGCGCTGTCGTCACAGTTGCGAAGCGCATCAGCTCGCCAAAGAGGTCGAAAACACCGTACATGTAATCATTTGGTGTGAGCGTAATGTCGGCCGGCATTGCAGCTTGGGTTTGCGTAGGGGTTATGAGGGTTTGGTGGCGGAGGTAGTGTGCGAAGGAGAGAGCCTCGACGAATTCCTCCAGACAGCGGAGGGGAGAGGTGTATCGGTAGCGGTTGACGTTTTGCAGATCAGGTGCGATACCGCTTAGAAGCTTTGCTATCTCCTCTAGACGTGTGTCCATGTCTTGCTGGATGTGAGGTGGGAAGTCTTTGTTAAGGTGCTTGACTCTGTGGCATGTGAGCAGCTATTCACTGAGATTGACGATGAATGGCTGAGCTTACCTCTGGAGGGCAAAAATGCTATAGCTTGGTTAGCAATTGTTCTGAACTCATTGAGAGTCATACGAGCGACTTACATCTTCTTACTCTGCGCAGTAACATCTCGAGAGGCCTTCACAATCCTCTCCCGTCGATCATGATGCTCATCAAGCTCATCTCGAAATCCTTCAAACATATCATGGAACCTTCCCCTCGGGCCGGCCTGCTTTGGACCGCCCGTGTTCTTAGCACGAGCATTACCATCGCGGTCTCTCTTAACTCCGCTCGACATTTTGCTCGTTTGCTGACAGGGGGTTTTAGTTTATAGGAGAATAAAAGGTCCTTACCGTGGTTGATGATGTCGGAGGTTGGTTGAGGGCGGGTCCCGATTTGTTAGTGCGGGTTTGCAGGGATGACGTGAAAATGAAAATGGATGTTACTGGCGAGGTTGAGTTAGCTCTCCATTTTTGGAAGTCACCTCAAGCTTGAACCTCGTTACTCAAACCCTCAGCAACCTGCCATTAACTGGCAAACGAGCAAATACCCGTTTGGACAACCAAAATCCAGACAAAAACTGAGCCGAAACCGACAGGAAGTCGCTCTCGTATAGGATATGGTCTTTTAATATCTTTATCTCTCTCCAAACTTTCTCATCTCACGCACATACTCACCGCCAACTGTCATCTTGACCATCTCATCTCAATCTTCGCAATGCCCTCAATAGCCCCGTTCTTGCGCACAACCCCCCTCTTCACCATTGCTCTCCTCCTCCGTCTTGGTCTTCTCTCATACGGCATATACCAAGATGCGCATTCAGCTCTGAAGTACACAGATATCGACTACCTCGTCTTCACCGACGCCTCACGCTTCGTTGCCCAAGGCTTGTCACCCTATGCCCGGGATACGTACCGTTACACGCCACTTCTCGCTTGGCTTCTGACCCCGACTGTTCGCTTTCCTGCCTTTGGCAAGCTGGTATTTGCTGCGGCAGATCTTTTGGCAGGATGGCTTATCTTGCGTGTGCTGAGGCGTAGGGGCATGGATGAAGCCACGGCTGGCGGTTTTTCTGCTTTGTGGTTATGGAACCCCATGGTTGCAACTATTAGCACCCGTGGAAGTTCCGAGGGCCTACTGGGTGTTCTAACGATGGGCTTGTTGTGGGCTGTTGAGAGGCGAAGACTGAGTCTTGCAGCGATCATTCTTGGTCTGTCCGTTCACTTCAAGATATACCCTTTCATCTACGCACCAGCTATCGTTTGGTGGATAGACGATGCGCGTTTGGGAAAGGAGACGAAGCCTGCTACTCGCCCCTCATCAGCCAAGGAAGCGATATCAAATTTCTTCACGTCTGATCGTCTCAAGTTCGGTCTCCTCAGCCTCATAACTTTCATGATTCTCAATCTCGTCATGTTCTCCATGTGAGTCTTGCTACACAAACATTCTAATGTCCGGCACAACTGACTGATTTATCTAGATACAACACGCCGTTCCTTGAGCACACTTACTTCCACCACGTTACGAGAATTGATCATCGTCATAACTTCTCGCCCTACAACGTTCTGCTGTATCTCACCTCCGCTACACCCGCCAGTGCTGCGCCTTCATTCCGTATTGAGTCGTTTGCCTTTTTACCTCAACTTCTCCTGTCCTGTGTCCTCATCCCTATCGCTCTTGCCAAGCGCGACCTTGCAACATCCATGATGGCTCAGACCTTCGCATTTGTCACATTTAACAAAGTTTGCACCTCTCAGGTAGGCGATCCCGCACTCACACCATAGCTCTGTACACTAACATCCTATCTCTAGTACTTCCTTTGGTATATGATCTTCCTACCCCTCTACCTCCCCAACTCATCGTTTCTACGAAATCGTAAGCTCGGCATCTCCGCTTTATTGCTTTGGATTGTCTCCCAAGCAGCTTGGTTGCAACAAGGATATCAGTTGGAGTTCCTCGGCATCAGCACCTTCTTCCCTGGTCTTTGGCTTGCCTCAATTGGTTTCTTCTTGGTTAACTGCTGGATCTTGGGTGTCATCATCAGCGACGGTGCTGCTCAGTCAACTAGATCCACCGTGAAGTTCCACGTTGAGTAGGGTGGAGAGCCTGGCATATTCCCTTGAAAGACTGGAAACATGCACCGGCAAATATCACGCGTTATACCTTATTTTGGTTCGTAGGATATGCATATTCAGACAATCTTGGTTGTCAATTGAAATACCTAACATCCTTGCGCTGTGACGGCTCCCCGTCGACTGTAACACCAGAATGACACAAGCTTTGTAAACTCCTTATCAATTGCAGTAACCAGCTATCCATGCGCTTTCATAACTCCCATCTCCTGGGTATGTGGATTGATCAACAGCTCCGTTTTCACCAATAATCCAGCCTTGAACGCCATCTCGAAAACATAAAGAGCGAAATAGTCAAATGTCAAATCAAATCGGGTATTGGTTGGCTTTTGCAAGTTGCTTCTCGCTGCGGTATTGTGACATGCCAGGGGCATACTCATCACTGAATCGGGATGCCTACCGCGAGGGATCGATAATTTGATAGTTTCAGTGATGTGATCTTGGTCTTCGGAGGTTCGGGCGTTATGACCATTCTTCCATCCTTATTATAGACAATGTTGCCAAAAGATTCGCTCAGCTCCGGGAAGTTTACGTCTGAGCGAACACGCCCCATCTCGGCCAAGATTCTCTCACTCCAGACTCCAGAACAGGCGCCATTGCGCATGATGAAAAAAGGGTTCAAGGGGGGTAGAACGGAGTCTGTACGTTGGTTAGTCAATATTCCAAGCTCATGGTGGGTGAAACATACCAAGATCAACGAACCGAATCCTCAGGTAGACTACCTCTTTGAACTTTCCCAGTGATCGGATCGCCCATAGGACCAATTTTTCGAATGCATCAATAAATCCCATGTCTTGAATACCAGAACCTGCCTCGTGGAAACTGGCATTGTGCCGGCAGCAATTCTTGACAGTCAAGTCGATTGTTTTTAGTCGGGAAGTTCGCGAGTCGGTAGATCGCATAGCCATGTCGAAGAAATGGTGGCAAACGCGGCCAGTGTAAGAAAAATGCTCCAGCGATGGCAACGCCTCAGCCATTTTCGTGCAGATATGTGTCTTTTGCATCACCTTCATGTAAAACGGGGGCATAACTCCTTCCCGTCGGTAATCGCTCTCAAGGCAAAGGCTCAAATTCGTAATGTGGCGTGGTACTTGCGGGACGAATTCGGCCATGGTGATATAACTCTTTGACTTTGGTTTGCTGTATGAGCCCTGCCACTCATTAAGTGCTGGTAGTGCGTTCAAAACTGTTGCAAAGTCATGATTGTCCCTCATGAGATTCCACTGGCCCCGAGTCACTAGTGTCTGCACCGACTCGAGAACAGGAAGCGGCTTGTAAATGGATGGATCGATCCTCTGTTCGGCAAAGTGAAGAACTCTAGGTGCCTTGCGTCGCTCACCTCCCTCCAATGTCAGAACTCTAGCTTGGGGTAGAGTCTGTCCGACAAATTGAAATACTTGTTCCAGCGTGCAATTGTTACTAGGCAAAGTATATGTTGCATTAGTGAATCCATCTATTGTCACTGTCGGCAAGTTCAATGTTGATGATGAGGCGAGGGGTCCGTAGGTCGGTTGGAAAACAGGAAACCATATCTCGATATGCTTCACATATGACTGCAGATGCTCGTGTGAAACGAGGTGAATCATGGCGTTCTCCAAGCAATCCACTGTTGCTTTGAGTTTGATGTGACGATAAAGTCTTTGTTGGACAAGAACCCGCCAGACACCGCTCACGAGTGCTAATTTTGTTAACTCCCTTCTCCGAGAGTGTCTCAGTGCTGTTCCCCAGCTCTTGGTGATGTTGGATACTGTCATCGAGCTCCGCGATGTGGTAGAAACGCGATAGCCGAACAAATGGTCTAATATGGCTTCATGCACCTCGATAGGGAGCTGATTGAAGTCGGTGACGGGACGGGGGAGTACTACATGCTCGTTGTCGGGGAAAGGTGTTGAGTCAGCCGTGAGGTGTTCATTGAAGTCGTGCGAAGGCCCGCTCAAACAGCATGGCTTGGGATGTCGGTGATCAGGATGAGGAAACGGCGTACTACTCGGTCTCGTCGGGGGGACAAAGTCCGACGCCTTGGTTTGGTCGCGAGATGGGCTGGAAGAGCCTGGGGAAACAGGATTGGAGGTTGTATTAAGAATGCCGTTTGTCATGGACAAGGTCATGATGGAAGCGAATTCGGCATCAGAGTCCACATCGTCGTCTCGATCATCGCTAAGGTCACTTCTTCGCGGCGGGAAAGCATCTCGGATGGGTAGGGCGGATGCAGGAATAGAGGTAGGACAAGGCGTTCGGGGGCTGATTTGGCCGTCATCGGCAGTATCCATAGGTTCACTGATAGAGTCGCTCATATCCATATCCATATCGCTATCGGGCTGCAGCTTAAAGTACTCCATACGATGGCTCCGAGGCCTGCTCGCAGTGCATCTCAGAAGGGACGGGCCGATGGTGAATGAGAGTGGTCGAGGGAAAGTTAAAGCGGCGTTTTTTCGTTGATGAAGGAGAAGAAGATAAAGTTGAAGTGAATGTGGACAGAAAGTAGCCGATACAAAAAGGTTAAAGGCTGGGTGGCTGTAAATTGAGCCCTGGATGGTCGGTTCACGTAGAGACGGGAGATGGAACGAACGGGAGGGATGAGCAACAACCCAGGCGAATGAGCTGAACCTGGAGTGGTTTCCAGGGAGGGTAGGTAATAAAAAAAAGGAAATATGACGGGTTGCGATACGACACCCACTGGGTTGGTTATCCCGAGGCCAGGGTCAAATAATCGACGACAGAGGTAATACAGTATGTAATGTAACTGGGAGATTCGATGCTTCACCTGACTAATTTAGTGGGAGAAGAAAAGAAAGAAAATAAATGGGGGGGAGAAGAAAAATAGATGAGAAGGAAGAGAAACAAAGTGTCAAGTGGGATTTGGAGTTAACGTTGAGATTGGGAGGCGTCGATTAGCACAGCGCAGCGCAGCGCAGCACGGAACTGAACAGCGCAACGCAACCGCAGTGCAGGCGCGAAAATGCAAATGACTGACCCCTCTCTCTCGTCATTTTTATTCCTTTTCTGCCTTGCCTGATCTGCCGCAGCATGAATTATTGTTATGGCTCATGATGAAATGATTACTATGACTTTTGAATCTAATCCAATTATGATAGACGTCTCTCTTTGGTTTGTCCAGCGGGTTACGTATAGATCGTGATGTTGAGAACCGAATATACATGCACTTAACGTACTCCGTACCAGGTTCTCTTTTGTTTTGTTTTGTTGGAATTGGCAGTAAGAAAGCGTGGCATCATCATCATCATCATGTCCTGGTGATGGATCTCTGAGGTGACGACGTGGCCATGTCAGTTATCAGCACATTCTTTCATTCGTCTCGCAGTCGGAACAGATGGACGCATGGTTACAGTACGTACTGTGTCTAGCAGCAACAGCATTATTAGCTCGTTAACATGATCAGCATTTAAATATGTTGCTGGCATGGAAATTGTATGGATTGGATCGTTATCAAAGAACCTTGGAGGTCGCGTGCTTATTAGCGGCAACGGGGAATCCACTGTCGTCTGCAGATTACCCATCTCCACAATAAGGGTATGCGCAGTATGCGGAAGTCAATTTTGGATGGAATTTGTGGTCGGAACTGTAGGTAACCACTTGGCAACGAGATTATTATGAGCATGTTTTGTTTTGTTCTCATCCACCTGGCGATGGAGAGAATGAAACGAGTCGATCACTAGGTCAAGTCGGGCTTCGCCGTCAGTGGACAACGATACCTAAACCTTGTACTGCAGCACCTCCACTGACCTCCACTGCAACTGCAGGCGATCACACATCCACCCAAGCCGAAGCCGACGCCTCACTTTAGGTTGTCCAAATATTCTCCAATGCGCCAGCTGGATCAGTGACTTTATCACGTCATTGGACACAAGAACGTCCAAACTTTATCTATCTCTCATTATGGCTACTTCACACTTCACCTCGCGTATACGACAATTTACCACCCAACCCCCGATTATCCCGCATGTACAGCCTCCCACTGGTAAACCAAATCTTGACCCCCTGCAGGACCCTGAAGTTGGATATATGCTAGCGCCGCGCCAGGCGCGATCTGCTGGGCTTGCTTATTCCCCATTTCCTCCTATTGACCCGACAGTTTATCGTTAATGTTATCGCTTCGTTAGCCACGGGCGCTATTGATGATTCATTCCAGCATGTGACAAATTGGAGGGGAGCAACCAAAAGATTCTTGCATCCGAAGTCATTGTCGTTAATCGTCTCAAAGAGAATGGCATTACGATGTGCCCTGTTCTATCCTGAATTGGCTGTCATGATTCGTCATTTTCTTTGCACAGCTTCAACCTCCATACCCTATATCTCTTTTTTCCCTATCTTTGTTAATCTAATGATATTATGATGGTCAAGAGTTTACTTTTACGGGAGGAGGGACACATCTCATGTCATTATACAATTGCTCGAAAGTATGGGCTTCTCTGAGAATGTCCATGGTCTTTTCATGATCATCCTGCTGCATGAGCGATGGTGATCCATGTCGTAAACGGTAAAGTTCTTGCAGCTTCTCCATAACCACATGCCGTATCCACAATCCACTGCCGAAACACCAGAAAAGCACGCAATAAGATCACAATTATAACTGGATCGTAAAAAGACACCAGTGAAAAGAAAACAGTGACCTTTTTGTAATTCTTTTCTGGTGTTTCAGCCCTTCGATTGCATCCTTTGTGCTAAATCTCGGACAGGCTCCAACCTAAAAAACAAGCAGCAGAAGTAGCAATACAAAATTAGAACAAGGATTGTAAACAACTTTCTATCATTTAGTTCATATAAGACTATCCTGTATTATTGGAAAGGCTAGAACAGATATCCTACAAGTACTGTATCGAAGACCGTGACCGATAGGCACGTGGTTTCTAGTTCCCAACATACACAGCAACCAAGAGACCTCCGGAGTACGGAACTGTTGAAAGCCTAAACCCATTGGTAGTATCCTCCAAATAAGCCATCAAGTCCTTATAGCCAGCCTTAGCTGCCTCTGTGTTGTCAACCACAACGGTAGCGCCTGGCTTCATGCGCGGCTGGACGAGCTTGAGCGTAGGCAGGGCCAGGGGAGTCCAAACTACAATTCGATTAGCAATACCACCCAAGTAAAGATACATCGGAGAGCCATTGCAATAAACTCACTGTCAAGAAGCAGTAAGTCTACTTGTTCCGGTAAGTCTGTCTTGAGCGTCTCTCGCAAATCTCCTTCTCGTAATTCAATCAACTTCTCAATGTCGTCCCCCGCTTGACCCCAGTACTTGCGAGCCCGTTCAGCCTTGGTAGGTTCGTTCTCAGTAGCAATGACTTTTCCTGGCTGAGAGCCAGAATTCTGCGAAACAGCTAGAGCGAGGTAAATGGTGCTGAGGCCGAAGGATGTCCCAGCTTCGACCACAAACCGTGCTTTCATAGATCGCAACAGGAGATAAACGAAGGCACACTTGTCTGGGTCCAGGGCGACGAACTTATCAAGAGCGGTGGATGTAGGTCCATCCGTGCTGACATAGGCCGTCTCATTGATGGCCTGCTTGTGTAAGTCTCGAAGAAGTGTAATGGTCTGAGGGCTCGCGGCTATGGAAGCCAGAGTCGTTTCGATAACAGAGTAATCAGGCATGTTGAAGATGGGTAGGCAGTATGTAGCAAGGTAATTTCAAGTAAAGAAACACCTGGCCAGTAGTATTCGTGTATCACAAACAAGTGAGTAAGTCGGTTATTGGCATTGGATTATGACTGACACTTATACCTGTTGATTTTCAAGATGGACCAAAAGGAGGGGGCTTGAGTTTGGTAAGAGGAATACAAACCCCGCTCCTCGGCATCGGACATCGGTCATACCACCATATGAGTCACAATGAAGCTATATTGGAATAGGAGAAATTTGGATTGAAAGGATTGTTTCCCGATATCTACTGAAGCTAAGCTTGTTGACTCACAAACCTCATGCAAATGAGGAATGAAGGGGTCTCGGGTTTATCACAAGCCAGTATATGGATGGCTTCTTCCTTACTTCCAGCATTTCGCATAAAGATCTCTACTCTTAAATTCCATTCCTGTCGTATGTATTAGAATACGGAATGACCTTTTCTTGTAGTTTCTCGGCGCAATCCAATGCTTGCGAATCGACTGTCGAAACGGAATTCGCACAACACAGCTTGAAGCCGTTATTAAATCGAAACCGCGGACGACACCATCTAGGTATGAGAAGAGCCTCATAAGTAGATGAATATAATCCATTGTAGCATTCAACCTATTACACCGATGGGAGTATCGCAATATGATTGTTGGCTAAACCATGAGCTTGATTCTTGGCAGTCATTGAGAATAGTTGATGGATATCTTGTATAAGACTAAATGACCATGAGGTCATGAGGTTGTTTCTTAAATAGCCTCTATACAACACAGTATTTTTGTTTGTAAGTGTAGGCACTCGTGAGCCTTTGACTTGGTGGATAATTTCAAATATTTCCATGGAGGAACCAAGAGCGCATGGTTTGATCAAAGACTTGGGGAACAACAGACACAGTACTGATGGTATATGAATCACTCACCAGAATCTGACATCTATCGAGCTTAATTAATTTCCAAAGCAACACTCCTCTGAAGTTTGCTTATACTCTGCAGTAATTCAAAATATTCGGAGGAACTTGAATAGGGGTGACTAAACATGATGACAACAGGGCTCTCTAATGACTCCCTAAGATTCGGAGGTACTCTCTATCGTCTATGTGTACATGAGATGCCATGAGGACGTTGAGACTTGGCTTTCATTCTCAGGATAGTATATCGTACACACCATATAGACTCACTAGAGTTGTTACAACGGGAACTCGCCAGAAAACCATAATGGAGCTGACCCAAGGCATTCGCGACAACGGCAGCCATCAAATGGTTCCCGATAAAGAGTTAATCTGAATTTGAATGGCAGAATATTGTGGTAATGGCGGAGAAGTATGCTGTCTTGCCTAAAAGAGGTCCGGGAAGCCAAGGGCCGACCATGCTTACTCAGTATTGAGGTATAGCTTTTGAACCCATTCTAGAAGGGCGAAAGTGCCTTATGCAACACCCAGTTATTGAGACATACGCCTTAGTAGGGCAATCACTGGGGCGTGTTTATACTGTCACGACTGTTAGATCGGGGTTGTTCTCTCCTGTATCATCAGTCAACTGGGGTGGGGACCAGTCTGTAATTGTGATGGCCAAGTTTTTGTCACTGCTAATCTTATGCTTGGAACTTTTACGTAGTCATTCTGGTCAAGCTTTCCGGGGTACATGATGCTCTTATGCGGGATTCATTTCCTATCCTCTTGGCATAGTTTCGGATATCGGAGATATGGACAATGCACAGTGGAATCCAGACTCTCATATGGGGTATAGCCTATTTCTTAACAATATCACTAGACCGAAAGTAAACTGCCCCTCTAAAAGGTTCATGATGAGTGTCGGGCGTGGTCAAGGCCTGCATCTCAAGCACCGTCAGACCTCGATAGCCAAATTATAGCCAGAATGAGCTAGGTGACATTCGTATAGCCCCCCCGGCTTCAGTCACGGTATGAGGAAGCATATATACTAGCCACGCGTACACTGATATTATTAGTCACATATCATCACTCGGATCCATTCGAGAAAGAATTCTTCCGTGGCTCATCGGGAACAATGTGTCGCCTGCCCCCATGTGAAGTGTCACATCTCCTGTCAAAAACGGACGGGCCTTCTGTGGACAATGGTAGGACGAAAAATAGGGCAAGGGTTCTCTGTGGCGAATGGATCTTGCGACGATCTAGATTCTATAGGTGCGATTTGATGGTTTCACAGCGCCGTCATCCTAAAACACATCAAGTCCCAAACCGAGGGTGATCATTGGGCTTGCTTGTTGTTATGTTTTGTGTCGAACAAGTGAAGTAAACGTAAACACATGTTTGCTGTTCTTAACTGTAACTTAAAAAGATCCAGAATTCTTTATGGCGAGCTGTTTCAATGCCGAGTGCGAAGTGAGGGAGTCACTTACTCATTGTTCTTATGCTCCTTCCTCGTTGACACACGACAACGCTCAACAAGCAATCACACGAGTGGCTACTAATCTAATCGCTCCTGCCAAGTAATCACTGCTTGATCCAAACATGCATGTGAAGAACAGAAGCTACCATCTGTTATTGCTCGTACTTCGACACAATATTTACATCTACCGAGGCCATCACTACACTGTCTGCGTTTCAACCGTGCCAACCCTGGGGTTATTTAACGTCGTCCCATCGAGAAGGTATCCATGATCTTATCCCCGATCCATGAATCAATGACACAGACTGACAAGGGCGCTGAAATACATTTCGCTGCTTGCCTTGTTCAAGAAGGTGGGTTCTTTTTTGAGCTCTAGTCCGCTAAACCTCATGCACAGGTAAATTCACAGTACCGAGACGTACAGAGCCACACCAGAATTTGACACAGGCACCCCTGGTCCCCGGCAATCTTCGAGACAAGTTTGGACAGTGACCTGCATATCACACTGCCTATTATATTCCCGGCAGCCCGGGATTATCGCCCTCCACGATGCTCCTTGTCCGTTGTACTCGGCCATAAGAGCCCCTTCAGGGTTGTCAAAACAACCCCTGGGTTAGTCGTAACGGCGAACCTCTCCAAAAGTACATCTGGCAAAGGGGCGCGTCCAAATCGACTCTGAATAACAAAACCCATTCTACGGCACACGACGAGCGAAATAAGACAAAAACATCACTTCGGATGCGCGACACTCCAAGACGAGTCGATAACTAGCGCTTCTTAACAGGGCGCTTGGGTTTAGGGTCGTTTGAATATCAGACACCGCGTGGGAACAGACTTCATAGTCCAACCAGATCGACTTGTACCTGGCAGGCCCAGACGCCAAAACCTAGCGTTACTTGTTTCAGAGTCGGATTGACAGGGGTAATCCAGGGGCCCTCAAGCGCCGATTCTCGGTTGGGCTTGGCTGGTTTCCAATAAGTGGATCCTCCGTGGTGATGTGACATTGAGGTTTTGTAACAGCCGCCAATTATACAGCATTGTCAAACTTTTCCAAGTGATGAACAAAACTGTTGCGTTATTGATGCTAAAAATGCATTGTGTTTATCGGTGTCATGGTTGTACCCTGGCCTTGTACACACGGATTCATCTCGACATGCAGTTGCTTCATGGCAGTCTGGGGCCGGCATGCAGAGACTAGCTCACAAGTCGATATCATGAATCGCCTCAGACCTCCCTCGGGACTATCAAGATGGAGTCACCTGGGTTTCCCTTGCCCCTTGCTTGGGACATCAAGGCTTATCACTGATCTTGCCGCTACCAGTTCCTAAAGCACTGGCTGCTGGCTGACTACTGTACAACTTCTGACGCGCCAGCTCTTGGATACAGTGATCAGGCGGGATTGGCCGTGTGTTATTGGCGGTATTTGACCAGGGTTGTGGCTTATGGGCAACTACAACGGTTCTTCTCGCCCAACGCATTACAGCCAAGAAGGAGGGCCGTGCAGCCATTTACGGTCATGACGGTGCTGTCGAGAAACAGCAATCAAACGCCCAATTTTGAATATACCAATCAAAAATGACCATTCATCAGGTGCCCATACAGTTACAAGCAGTTTTATGACTGCTGCAAAGCAATTGCGGTTTCGTCCTCGATCTGCTGCCACTTGAAGTGTCCCAGGTTCTGGTATATTCCCAAATCTTATCGCACTAAACTATAGCAAGGCGAGCATTGAAAACCCACCCAAAACAGAAGATCTTGCTGGTTCCAAGGGGCTTCATGGAGTGAGGCCTAGACGTTTGACTTGGCGACCATAGTCTAGTCGTACAAGTGTACGTAGTACAGGCAGGCTTCTACACTAAACTGAACAACTACTCCAGGTCCTGGTCCTGGTCCTGGTCCCTGACGCCGAAACCCTGGTTCCACCGCCCCTAGCGCCTTATCCCCGCTATGGATCTTGCGGCTCCCTCCTGAAGCTTGATCTGAATATCTGAACCCACCAGTCAGAGGCCAAGCTTCTATTGTTTGATTTCTCCTATTAAACCCACATCTCCCACCCATTGTTAACTGCTGGACGGCCATTCTCATTCTATTGTTCGGGTTATTCATTGTCGAAAGATCTCTTTTTGAGTCTTTCATTATTTTCTCATTCTTCCTTTCCCTTGTTGCTTTTCCTCTTTGTGCTGCTAGTCAGTCCTATTTGGCTTAATCACCATCCTTTCATTGTCTACTACCGAACAGTGTATCGTGATCTTGCGAACTCACAACCGGTCCTTATTCAACTACACGAGAGGAGCGTTGATCGCCCAACTCCTCTAATAGCACTCTTTTATTGCTTTGCTTTGATATCTAAAGCTCACCTTCTTTCACTTTCGAAACCGATTTATTTAACGATCGACCTGTCAACTAAGTGAAACGGCTGGAACCACTTCACTTCTCTTACTTCAGCACATATCTATAACTTACCAGAAAACGAACATTCAACTTTCATCATGGCGATCTTCAAAAACTTCCTCGCTTCCCTGCTCGTTGCAGCTCCTTTGGCTGCCGCCGCTCCTGTTGCCGCCCCGGCTGATGTATCTGGAACCCTGGGTGACTTGGCCTCCACCATCGGTGGTGGTCTTGGGGAGGAACTCGACAAGAAGATGGGCATCAGTGCATTCCTTCGACCTATGCTTTCCAACCCTGATGCTCCTAATATCATCCCTAACCGATATATCGTTGTCTACAACGACACTTTCGACGACGATACGATTAGCGCCAAGGAGGCTACTATCGCTATGTCTATCAAGAAGCGAAACCTCAACAAGCGAAGCTCAATCGGCAAGGCCATGTCCACTACCATCCAGTCTTTCCGCATGAACAAGTGGCGTGCTATGTCTCTTGATGCCGACGATATCACAGTTCAGGACCTCTGGAACTCTAACGAGGTTGCCTATATTGAGGCCGATACTCGTGTCCAGCACCACGCTGCCATTGCTCAAGTTAACGCTCCTCCCGGTCTTGATCGTTTGTCCCACTCCACACCCAACAAGGACACTTACATCTTCGATGACTCGGCTGGTGAGGGCATCACCGCTTACATCGTTGACACTGGAATCAAGATTGACCACAGTGAATTCGAGGGCCGTGCCACTTTCGGTGCTAACTTCATTAACGACGTTGTAAGTTAATATTTCATTTCTTCTTCACCGGGAGTAGGAAGCTAACCGGACCAGGATGACGATGAGAATGGCCACGGTAGCCATGTCGCTGGAACCATCGGTGGCGCTACCTTTGGTGTTGCTAAGAAGGTCGACCTTGTTGCCGTCAAGGTTCTTGACGCCTCGGGCGGCGGTAGCAACTCTGGAGTCCTCCAAGGCATGCAGTTTGTCGTTGATGACGTTAAGAAGAACGGCAAGGTCGGCAAGGCTGTTATGAACATGTCCCTTGGTGGCGACTTCTCTGCTGCCATCAACCGCGCTATCGAGGCTCTCTTCAAGGCTGGTGTCGTCCCCGTTGTGGCCGCTGGTAACGAGAACGTAAGTGCATACCCTCTCTGTCCATAAGCACGGTGACTAATGATATACCCCAGCGGGAGACTGCTCTTACTTCTCCTGGCTCTGCCCCTAACGCCATCACTGTCGGTGCTATTGATGCCACCAACGATCAGCGAGCCGACTTCTCCAACTTCGGCCCTGAGGTCGATGTCTACGCCCCTGGTGTGGATGTCCTCAGTGTTGGTATCAAGTCCAAGACTGACACTGCTACTCTTAGCGGAACCAGCATGGGTATGTTTTGTCTTATATCACCTTCAACCCAAGTTCCATACTGACTCATTCACAGCCTCCCCTCACGTTGCCGGTCTTGCCGCTTACCTCATGGGCTTCCAGAACCTCGATGGCCCTGAGCAGGTTGTTAGCCTCATCAAGAGCCTTGCCCAGCAGTCCGGTGCCAAGGTCCGCAACAACGTCCAGGGTACCACCAGCGCCATTGCCAACAATGGCAACCAATAGAAGCATCATCAGCAAGAATTATGGAACTAGGGACAAGGGAAAGCGAAACATTTTCTTATCACAAAAAAACAAATAATTGGTTACCTAACCGTACAAGCCACAGCCATTTATGCCTCGCATATGTTTGCATGGGATGTAATATAGGGTGCATTTATGACTCAATGTGTGCCAGGAGTTTTGTGCGAAACTTGGGACGAGCGCATTTGCTACTATAGATGGAACGTAACGACATTATAGAACTTCTGATTACCATTCGCCTACGAAATACGTGACACATGCGACAAGTCTGCAAACAAAGCTTTCGTGAATCAAAGACTGGTTGACGTAAGGTGAAAACCTGTTCCTGCATGTTGCTACCTTATAAAACAGCACGATATAACCTTTCCGGACAGCATGAAAACTAATAAACCCTGCGTGATGAGCAGACCCGTCAATAACAGATCAACTAAGGCATGGCTTGCGTTAGTGCGACAGCAACACCAAGCACACCAAGCCGCAAGCCGCACGCCGCACGCCGCACGGATGAAAGAGTCAGGCTTGAACGAAGCTCACAAGCAATTACAACCCTCGTGGGAGAGGAAACTACTGAGCATCACACGTAAATCAATTCTACAAGATATTATGAAATGTTTGCCCGCCACCACCAATCCACCGTCCTTGGAGAGGTCGGGATGGACTTGTGGCGTGACGTCGCCGTGAGGCGGAAACCAAGGGCAAGAGATATTTAATTTTCGCACTTCTTCGGCACAATCATAGTCATTGGAGGACTCGATTGCAATTTGACATCCGTGCAGGAGGTAGTAATCAAAACAAGAAACAACATCAACGAATGGGGAAGGGGACGAAACTCGAAAAGCAACGCGCGCTGTATCGCGCGCTGCTTGTATTATTAACAAGAGTATAGGCCCAGCACGCTCGCTGGTTTGGTCCCATCCAAAAGGGGACTGCTAAATGTGGTATGTACGTCAGGATATCGTTAAAAGGTTGGTGCCGTTAAAAACCAAAACAACTTGGCGCGTATAGTGTTACAATTCTTCGTGACCCGTGATAATGGGAGTGGCCTTCTCGCCACCTGGTAGGAAGACACTGACTTCCCTGAAGATAGTGTCGAATCTAGCTCCAAAGAACCAAGCGGTACCGAGCTGCAGGTAGAAAGTTAGCTGGTGCAACTGGGAGGCAAGATTGGGACGTACCATGATACCAGAGATGCAGGCCAAGGCTGCAATAACAACACCAAAGAGAACAACAGCCTCGCCAGCATCCATAGAAGGCTCCTTGTTCTCTTTCTGGCTTTGAGTAAGAGCGAGCTTCTTGGGATCCTGTTTGGGGAACAGAGTCTCAATAAATTGCTCGATCTACAAAATGTCAGTGATGTACTCTTGGAACAACGAATAGCAAAACAAACCTTTGCACATTGGGCACTAATCTCAAGGAAGTTGGGATCCCGAGGGTCGTTCTTCTTGGCAATTCGTCGGGCATATCGCTTGAACACTTCACAGACAGTGTAAAGGTTCTGTGTGCACTCGAACATAATCTTGCAAGCATCGCCCTTTGTGATCTTGACGTTCTTCTTCAGAACGTCAGGGTTGCGGAAGGCAAGCTCCAATGTTGCAATGGCCATACCCTGAGGGATAGCCACAAAGTTGAAGACACTCTGATCCTTGATACCAGCCATGTAGAACAGACACTCCTCGCTATGTTTTAGCGCGTCGAGGACCATGTGGGAGGTACACTCCAAAGCCTTTGTTTGTTGACTGGGATCAAATAGATCCTCCCACTTGTCCACATGCTGGCTCCAGATCTCCTTGGGGTACCATCTTCGGCCGTCTTCCCAATCTTCGTGAAGATCTCTGATGATATTGGTCTTCTGGAGAAATTGGGCCATTGACTCGGTGAGAGAAGGACGCTCGGCGAGCTTAGGATTGGCAAGCTCGGATTCGACAAATAGACGCGTTAGGCCCTCGCCGACGAGACCCGCAACGTAGTGGCAGTACAATTCGTATTCGTCAATCGTCTGCACACCGTTCTTGATCATTTCCTCATTCTCAGCATAATCAGCCATGCCGTTACCCATTTGGCGAGTCATATCCTTGATGATCTCATAATAGGGGGCCTTGATCTTCTTGAGTTCGGCGATGACCACGTCGAAGTGCTCCAACAGCTCCTTGTCCTTTTCCTGGCTTTCATGGAATTGCCATCCATCAACTTCCATGGTGTTGTGGAAATTCCTCAGGAGGGGCACCTTCTTGTCCAGGGGAAGGGTCATGTCATCCTCAATGGTGTCTAGGCCACGGAGGCAGAGGTAGAAGAGAGTAATGGGGACAAGGAGTTCGTGGTTAAGCTCCTGAATGACAGCCGCAAAGCTGCGACTTGTCATGTCGAGGTAACGGAAACATTCCTTCAGCTCTGGCGACTCCGTGCTGGGATCGCGCTCGTGAACGGGATCATGCCAGACCTTCCTAGAACGCTGTCAGACGAGCTTTTTGGACAAAACACTAGAAAGGTAGGGACTTACCATTGAATAATGGATCGAAGCTGGTAAGGGTGGAAGAGGTAGTAGAGGTAACCCATCTTGGCGTAAGCGTGAGGGGGAAAGGGGAGGATGGAATGAGCGCGTGAGAGGATCAACAGACAATGCACGACTTGATACGGTCGAGCAAGGTCAAATAAACGGGAGGGAGAAAAGGCTATATACCAATTCAACTGAATTAAGTCCCGGAAGCGTCTTGGTGTATTTTCTGACACCGAGATGCTTGAGAGAAGAAGACAGAGAGACAGGTGGGAGAAGCAAAATAAACCTCCGCTCCGGATAAATCCACAGAAAATGCAGGAGCTCATTTCTCGCTGTGAAGGTGGAGGCTACTGAACCTTGTAGAGCGATAGTGCTTGTTAGGGGCATGAACGCCCCGCTGAATGCATCATCTGTCGTATTCGGATCTTTGCTACAGCTTCAAAAGCGACTTGTGAATCACCGCAATCACAATCAGAGCCAACCCTTGTTGTAAATATGCACATATGCTGACACGGTCAACCGGGACATCGGGTTCCAATACCACCCCCGAGGCCGAAGAGTAGTTCATGCCGGTCCGAACACGCGGTAGTGTATGTAAAGGAGATCCGTACATGAGTCTCAAATTAGAAGAGATAGATGGCTGCTCCAAGATCAGATGGTGATGAAGCTTAGGCAGCTTTAGCACAAAACTATACGTTCTTTATCTCATCTTGATTTACCACACAGTTCGGACGGTCAGGTCGCCTGATACCCTCTCGATTAGGTACCTCGACTTACCCCGGTTTCAATTTAAACAGCCCTAAAAGCTGAGACATGGCATTTCCATTGTGACTGTTTTGTCCTTCATCCTAAGATCACTACCCAAATTAGTAAGATGGACCCTTAGGTATGCATGTAAACGATCTGTCCACCCTGACCGCCCGACCGGATTTTCCCAGTCTATCTTAGCCCTGACAGTCACAGCCAGTGCCAGCTTCACTACTCACATGAGGCTAATAGGAGAACACAAGACGAGCATTCTATTCTCCGGTGGATGACTTAGCTCTATTAGGGGGTTGAAATTCATTTGATATCAACTGAGTTACACTCTCCAGGCACGTTCTTAGTACGAATCATGAAGTAGTTTCACGAGGTATCGTGAGCGGTCAGACACTTCTGAATTTTACACTAACATCAATCAATACCCACCTGCTCCAAGACACTAGCTGTAGTCCACGTCGTGGGAAATTGGATTTCAACCATCAGTCCTCGGCATATGAGAACTTGGAATAGGTTAAACAAACGTGGATACAATTGCTACAGTTCGCAAAATTTCTGTCTGATAGCATCATGCATCGCCTATGTACGCACTTACTGAGCTGGATGCTCCTTGGGTGTTGATAGTATAAGGTAGTTGCTACCAAGGACATCCAGCAGTAGATCATGACGAACATCTAAGGCAAGTGCTAGAGCACTCAATGATCAAGTAGGAGCCGCCTCATGTAAACATGCCATACGATCATTCTTGTTTCTTACTCTTCACAAAGTATCAGCTCTTCTATCTCGAGCCATCATAATCGTCACCAATATATCAAATATGGCAAGCAGCTCTAACAACGATTCCTCTACGAGAAGCTTCAGGTTCCTCATATGGTCCGGCCAAGAAGATGCACTGTGGTTAAATGATTATCTTCACCAAATGTGCTCCGACTTAGGATTCGAAGCGCATTGGGCAGAGGGCGAGAAAACCGAGTCCGAAATTGAGGACTGCCTGGATGTCAACCCCACCCACGTATTTGCTATCGCAGACGATTTGGGCGACTTTACTACGGACATCGGTGACAAGCAAGTTGCTTATCATGAACTACTTTACATGGCGAAACACTGCGATCTTCGAGGGATACATTGCACGGTCTTCACCTCCGGAAACGTATATACATACGATGACCGACATCAGTCCGATGACCCCAAGTTCACTGGCTTCACCGAAGAGGATAGGCCAAATTTTGAAAGGGTGGCAAGTCATAGCACGGCAGACCTTGTCTTTAGTGCCGTCTCTGATGTTACCTATGCACGCAAGGTCAGTCAGTCATTCATTCACATGGCTCCAATTCACTACCCACGACTGCCTTGGCTGACCTGATCGATATGGCTAGGTACTAAACGATCAATGTCTGGTTTTCCGAACCCGTCTCCCTATCTTTAAGGAGGATTGTATGCGTAACTATACCACGTACATGCTGAGCAGATGCTGGTTCCATGTGAAGCACGACATGCGCCTGGAATTTGGAGATCACCGAGCTCCGAATGTTCCAAACAGTTACTCAGTTATGTACGAACTCTTGCATGCTGCTGTATTCCTAGCAGTTCGCGAGGTAAAAGGGACCTTCAATCTCGTCAACCCCGGTGCCATGCTGCGCAGAGATATGCTTCAAGTACTAGCTCAAGAAATGGGTCCTTTGCTACTCCGTCTACAATTGTCGTTTGAGAGAGACGAGGCAGAGTGGTCAGAGGAGTCCGATTCCGGATGGCGCAAGCAAGACTATATACCCGAGTGCAAGCTGAGTACGGCCAAGCTCACTCAAACACTTCACGTCTGGGGTCATCCAGGAATCCCTGACGTGAAGGAGGCATACCGTGCAAGTATCGTAAGGATGAAAGCCATTGGAAACCATTTCCAACTGGCAGATGACCGGCAGGAGGATACATTACACGGTGAACGTGCTTAACCATGGTAAATCCGGCTGCTCTCTTATACATGCAAGAACAACTTAGTCTGTTCTGCCACGGAGCTATTATAGACATCGGTATAAAAGTGAATAAAGTTATCTCCAGCAAAGCTTGGTCTCTTGAATATGGCAGTCAACTGCCAAGAGAACGTGAAGACGACCCATGGCTCGTGACGTGGTCCAACGGGCACTGCCCCACCATTACGTAGACTACATCTAGCTAAATCTAGCTAAATCTAGCCCTGAAGAGAAGACCCCTCTCCCGCTGGACGCTGAATACTGGACTGGACGCTGAAAAAAAGGTTGGGCATGATGCCTAATGGTAAATTAACTGCAATAACGCTCCCAACCTAAAAATGCGCACCATAAGCAGGCACTGCGTGTAGGTCTACCGAGCCGAGCCAAGCCAAATCCAACCAAAACAGGCAGGGCAGGCAGGGCAACCAAGGCGGTCTTGGTCTTTTTAGGTGGTCCGACGCCATCATCAACATTTCCATTTCTTGCTGGCTACCACATGCTTGTCGAGTTTTTCCCCTCTCCCACTAGATACCTCCTACATACGTAGTGCCTGCTACCCATAGGTCTCTGGTTTATACTTGAACACCCAAAGTCTCTTCTCTTTACATATATCCAGAACCTGAAAATACCTTCATCATGGTTGTCGATACCGCCTATTATGACGCTCTGGGCGTCCAGCCCACGGCCACCGAGCTGGAAATTAAAAAGGCTTATCGCAAGATGGCTATTGTTCACCACCCAGGTTCGCCTTTCCGCCATATGTCAAGCGACTCATAAGATGCACAATAACTAACCGTCCATTAACCTACAGACAAGAACCCCAATGATCCTACCGCACACGAAAAGTTCCAGGCTATCGGTGAGGCCTATCAAGTCCTGTCCGATAAAGACTTGCGCGCAGCATATGATAAGTTCGGAAAGGACTCTGCGAGACCGCAGGAAGGCTTCGCCGATCCCGCCGAGTTCTTCAGTTCCATCTTTGGAGGAGAGGCCTTTGCTGACTGGATCGGTGAGATCAGCCTGATGAAGGATCTTACAGCCACCATGGATATCACGATGCAGGAAGAGGAGGAAGCTGCTGCCGCCGAAGCCGCCGCTGCGCAAGCCGCTGACGAAGAGTTCCCCGGAACCGAAGATGCCAGAAAAGAAAGCCTTAAGGAGCAGGAGGCCAAGGAAGAAGGAAAGGCTTCCGCTGCAGCAGAGAAGCAAGCTGGCCCACCGCCGCCAGCTTACACCGTTGATGAAGACGATAAGGAGACCAAACCTACCTCACCCGCCCCCGGTCTCTCCGCCGATGCTCCCAAGCGATCCGATGCCACATCTCCTGCCCCCTCGTCGAGCTCTCGCAACCGAACCCAGATTCCCCTCCGACCTGCGTTGATGGACAAGTCTCATGAGGATATTCTCGAGGGCCAGGCGACCCAGGGCGAACTAACAGAGGAAGAGCTGAAGCAAAAGGAGAAGAAGAAGGGTGGCATGACCAAGGAGCAGCGAGAGCAGCTGGTAGCTCTGGACAAGGAGCGTGCCAGAATTCGCCAGGAACGTGTTGATACCCTCGTTCGAAAGCTTCTCGACCGACTCAGCGTGTGGACCGAGACAGACAAGGGCGCTGATGTGACAAAGGCATTCCAGGAGAAGATGCGACTTGAGGTCGAGAACCTAAAGATGGAATCGTTCGGAATTGACATTTTGCACGCCATTGGCCAAACTTACGTCTCCAAAGCATCGAGCCTCCTTCGCAGCCAAAAGTTCTTTGGTATTGGTGGATTCTTCAGCAGACTTCGTGACAAGGGAACACTTGTCAAGGAAACTTGGAACACGATCAGCAGCGCCATTGACGCTCAACAGACTATGGAAGATATGGCCAAGATGGAGGAGAAGGGTGGTGAGGATTGGACTGACGAGAAGCGTGCTGAGTACGAGCGACGTGTAACTGGCAAGATTCTGACTGCCGCATGGAGGGGGAGCAAGTTCGAGATCCAAAGTGTTCTGCGAGAGGTTTGCGACAGCATCCTCTACGATAAGAAGGTTCACCTTAACAAGCGACTGGAGCGTGCACAGGCCCTGGTTCTCATTGGTGATGTCTTTGTTCGGGTATGTATCCAAACTTTCCATGGTTACTTCGACTGTGGCTAACAATTCATAGGCTGAGCGATCTCCTGAAGAGGAGGGCGATTATCTCGTCTTCGAGCAGCTCGTCGCCGAGGCTGCCATCAAGAAGGATAAGGAGGAAGATCATAAGAAGAAGAAAGACCGAAAGTCCTTCCATGGAAAGGACAAGGAGTCCAAAGACAAGGAGCATGTTACCTCAACATCTTGAACGGCCAGATAGCATTTGGAGAAGTTCCTGACTTGTTCAGAATATGATAAACAGGATCATATGTAGCAGTAACTCACAAGAACTATGTAGAGAACCCCAAAAGATGGCGGGTAGCAAGTTAGCGGACATTGGCTTGGTGATGGGCATGATAGGCGGACGGATAGTATAGACACGGACGACTGGGATTGATTTAGACATAATTTTCATGACGCTATTCCCCCCTTTCTTTCAATGAATCTGACGGCCGTTTGGGCATACCTTCACTGTTTACTTGATGCACATATGTCGAGATGGAACGAGCTTGAGTTGAAGATTGGAGCTCATCTTCTGATATCCTTTGTCCATTTCCTATTTCTGGTAACTACTTGGAAGGATTCCCTAACTCTTTCAGTCCGAGCACATGAGAGTATTCTGTCACTGAGAACAGGGAGCAATCCCCGCCTCAGGCTCTCCTTTCTGTATTTTCCTCCAACGATTCTATCTTATAGCTCGCCAGGGTCGGCGTGAAAACTTCTTCCGGGGTATCTGTTATACAATATATGTATCCAAAAGCAAACAAAAAAGCACAAATCTCTGCAACAAATGAGAAATAGTGGCACCTATCTCGAAGGGTGCACGTGTGTGATGTTGTCCAGGCCGTTGTTTGGGTATGCTCCTCTAGGAAGAGGGCAGGCGAGATCGTAGAGAGGTGGAATTGATGATGCATGGCGAGGCAGCCGCTGGGAAGCAGAACGCAGTTGGGGAAAAAAGCAAAAGGAACAGAAAAAATGATCGCTCGCTTGCCCAACGCCTTGTATGTATGCATATATTGTTCCATTGACTTCGTAGATCTGATGATATCTTTGTTGTGATGCCTCGAGGCTCGGCTGGTGATGTATAAGTGACAGTAAGGAAAGACAATTCGGAATTGCGAGGTGTGCGCGACGTCCTGGTCGCTTTTGGTTGTATCAAATAACAATGCTAACAATAAGTATCAAAAAAGTGTTGGGTCAAGTCAATTGCTGTCCGGCTGCAACTCAATGCCACTATCACGATCCTGGGAGCCCTTTTCCCAAGGAAGAGGGGGCTCAAGTACTGCGCTGCCAGGATCAGTTTCGAGATCGTCTGCGCCGGATAAGGCATCATCCTCGTCGCCGTCTCCTTCTCCTTCTCCTTCTTCTTCTTCTTCGTCGTCGGCTGGACCCAGCATATGTCCACCAAATTCCACATCTGTGACGCGGACCTTATACTCCAGTGCCTTCTGGCCCTCCTTGATCAAAATCTCAGTCCAGTTGAGACATCGCTTAATGCTCTGGTTGATCTTTTGACTGCCGACAAGAGACTCGCGGTGTTTAGAGAGGTCAAGCTGCAGACGGTCTTCATCACGTTTCCGCCTGGACATGGCCTTCTCAATTGCCTTCTCATCATTGGGGTCAAGAGCATCGTAACCCGAAACCGAATCAGTCATCGACACATCAGACTCGTCTAGAGAATCATTCTCTTCGTCTTCAGAAGCAGCTTCTGAACCGTCTTCTTCGCTGAGATCCGAGAGACTAATGGGAACATCTGTCAGTGCTGCAGAAGGCACTCGGCTGGAGGCTGCAGAAGCAACAGCAGAAAGACGGCCTGATCTAGAAAGTCGTCGAAACCTGCGAATCTCAGCTTGTTGCTTCCGTAGCTGTCTTTCGAGAGTTCGGTTTATAGCCTCAAGAGATGCATTGGTGATTTCCAGATCCTGTACCTTTCGTTCCCTTCGAGCATTGGCGACAAGATCATTTACGGGCTCCCCGTGGCTGGACTTGGTGGGGCTCTGCAGATCAGGTTGTGTTCCATCATCCTTCGCTTCTGATTCTTCTTCGTCTTCCTCGTCGTCAAAATCTTCGGCGATTTGGAGAATTGAAGCCATGGTAAAAGCTGGCTGAGACGTGCCAGGACTGCTGGGAGGCGAGCCATGTTCAAAACGCCGGCCTGGTGATAGAGGCAACCTAGGTGACTGGGAGTGATCAAAATTAGGAACACTGCCGGCTCTTGCATGTCCTCTTTGCTTTTTGGGGGGCGCCTCGATGCTGACCCTTCTCTTGGCTATGATGGACGCCGCCGGAGCTAATGGCGGTGGAGAAGCTATCTGAGGCGGTGACGCTACTTGTGATCTACCAGCCAGACCAGGTGCACCTGTATTTCTGAGTATTGAAGGATTTGGTTGCGCGATCTTGACAGGAGAGTGTGGCCTCGAAGGCAATGAAGGATTTGAGGGTTCATTCGCTGAGCTACTGGTGCTTGGTCGCTTCGACTGCAATCTTGTGGTGGATGAATTGGCTGAGTTAGGCTTAAGATCCAGGTCGGCACCGTTTGCATAAAAGAATTTGGAAGATGAAGGTTCTTGTGCAACATTGAGCCCTGAAGCATACGGTGCAGCGACAGGAGGGCTAGTGGCCTTCTTCAGCTCAGAGCTGACTTTGTTGGCATGGAAGAAAGATGTGGTCGCCTTCTGAGAGCCCAAGGATGTGCGACCAGATGGCTGAGATGGAATTGGACCATCGCTAGCACGAAAGAACTTAGCATCTGGGTCAGCTGGAGACTCTGCTCGAGAGAAAGATTGTCTCCCTGTAGAGGAGGAAGAGGCTCGAGGGTCCCATCCATCTCTATCCAGATTTGGAGTTCCGCCTGGGGTAGAACTATTGCTGTTGTTTCGGCCGCCCTGTCGACTGCCAGATCGAGGAGTTACAGCGTGATCGTCTCGGTAAGATGAGCTGGTGGTGAGCCCATGGGTCGATCTTCGAGCAAGAGGAGGTGCACCTAGTGCAGGGCCCTTTACTGTCGAGGCGATCTTAGGAGTCAGGGGCGGCCGTCCGGTCGACTTTGATGCTGCAGCACTGAGCTGTGGGGGCCTGTGTCTTGTTTCGCCTGGTGCCATTTTGGTGGTAGGAGGTGCGGAACTCGACGAGGTAGAACGGGTCGAGGGGATTGTGGCGGTTACTGAAAGCACATGTTGTTTGTTTGTGTCGTGGAAGCCAAGGGATGGCGACGGGCGAGTGTCACCAGCCGAGGGGAATCGGGGACGAGCGTGCGTCTGGGCCTGAGCCTGAAGTGAAGTAGGGGTCCTAGATCTAGTCTTTGGGAGGGGTTTAGAGGAAGTGACGAGTTTTTTGTTTGGCGAGGCAGCGGAGCGGCGAGTGTGAGGCTGAGAAACAACGAGACCTGGCGATGTAGGGCGAGAAGATGACGAGTTGATGGTGTTTAGAGTGCGCATCCTGTCCACGACAGGAATTGGGTTGTCAGAAGTGATCCTCGACTCTTCAGGCTGAGATGACTAGTAGCGGGACGGAGCGGTGAGCTCTCATTGGCTGTGTGGCGAGGCGGTAACAAAATAGGTTTAAGGGGACGTCCAGTAAATTGCACTGAGTAACGCCCTGTGATATGAGTTTATAGCGCTGGCTATCACTAAACGCTAGTGACATGTACCTGATATCGGGCAGTGTCGAGGTAGGTGACCAGAAGTAAACAAACAGCTCGACAAGAGAGACAAGAAGCGGTGGGGTTGAGTCTTGGATAGAGGAGGCATGCAGTGGCGTAACGTGTAGAAGCGGGGGTGTCTTTGTCCTTTCTTTTGCTGCAGGTGAGAGGGAATGTCAGTAGTGTCGTCTGTGGTGTATCGAGAGGGTATCGCCGTTTACTGAAAACTGTAGGAAGAAAAACAGATCGTTGTAGATTGATAAGCTAGAGAAAGTTGAAGCGAGGAAAAAGGAGAAAAGCGAGGCAGAAGCACAAGAATAGGAACGGAAATGCTTGGCTAAAGATAATACTTGAGAAACTAGCGGGATGAACGGATTGTGGTCATTCATGGATGGTCAGGATGGGACCATCCTTGCTTGAATATCTTCATTTTTACGCCCTTTTTATTTCAATTATGCTCAGGCACTTGTGCTATGCTATACATTTTGCTTTCTCATACCCGATATTAGTATTTTATGCCTGAAAACGACTCTACAGAGTAACCACATGTTGATTGAGCAATTTGACTGATTCTCATCCTCACGAAACATGACTGGCGGTCTAGATCAGATCGATCATGCATGTGCGACTCGACAGGTCAATTGTTTGCTTCAAGTGCGTGCTTTCGTTCCAATTTACCTACTTTGACATAAAATCGATATCATTCAACAAGTCAAGTTCCCCTTTTTGAACATGGAAAGTTATCCACTGCTTATTATAACTTGATGCCAACCGAGAGTCCACTGATCATTGAATGACCCATGCCCGTGGTTCATCTCTCGCCTCAAAACCCCGACCCCTGCAACATAACTTATGCCAGCTTGTTCTATGTCGATCACTGAGTATAAGTATGCAAAAGCATGTGGCATGACATGACTATGAGCCAGTTGGGTAAGCTTTATCATTACCGAAATCATATGTCTTGTCCGGACTCCAACTGGTATTTCATATCCTCAATTTTATGAACTTGTAAGACTTTAAGCGTGGTAACTAAATGATAGTGAACTGTTAATTCGAGTGGCTATAATTAATAGTGGTTATGAAATGTTTTCGTGAGGGAGGTAGTAGATTTCTATCAGTTCATCTGGTAATTCTAGCAGTTCCATTTACACGGGTTTTCGCCATCTTTTTTAGCCACAAAAAGAATCAACAATGACCAATCAACGACACGGATCTCTTTTCCTTTGTCCGCTGACAAAAGCAATCACAGGCGCATCCCAAAGTGGCTCGATGATTCTGCAATAACCATTCTACAACCCACTCTCTTCCTTCCTTTCGCCAATCGACCCCAACTTCTCCGAGTCACCTGGGGAAGTCTCCCTTCCGTTTCTTGTGTCTCACTTCCTTCTTCTCCCCTTCTAATTGTTGGAGTATCGTCATGGGCCTCATCGGCATCTCGCTCATCGTCGCCTCTGTCGTATGGATCTTTGTTCGCCCGCCATCATGGATGCCAGAGCCGCTGCAGATTCTCCTTCGTTGGAGAGGCGGTCCTCCCGCCATAAGAGCTAAGGATGAGGCTGAAGCTGAACATGACACCGATCCTGGTCCCAGTATCATGGTGTCGGATCACGAGGTGGAACCGGGCTCTGGACTCCGGGCTCGTCCGGTTGATAACCGTACCACTCACGTCAATAACCAACATCTCAACCAAAAGAAGGCTACCACTACCGCGACCAACGCCTCATCTTCGCTAAAGAGCGCCCAAAACGATGCCGCGTTTATGCCGCCGCCTCCTTTACCAAAGGTTTCGCCTGCGCCCCCCACCATCGCCGAACCCGACGAGCAAACAACTCCCAAAGCTATCTCATCCGATCCTCCCTCTATTCCCGTCCCCAGCTTCAGCCTCGATAATGCGCCGAGCTCCCACC